>CAUYQG010083347.1:0-53550 GCA_963574415.1 Tarsius wallacei
ACAAGCTTCTGCAAAGCCAAAGAAACCATCAAGAGAGCAGGGAGACAGCCCACAGACTGGGAAAAAGTATTTGCCAACTCCAGGTCCGACAAAGGCTTAACATCTTGGATCTACAAGGAACTCAAACATGCTGAAAAGAAAAAAACAAACAATCCCATTACAAAGTGGGCAAACGATATGAACAGACACTTCTCAAAGGAAGCTATCCGAGCAGCCAACAGACACATGAAGAAATGTTCAACCTCACTAATCATCAAGGAGATGCAAATCAAAACCACACTGAGATACCGCCTAACTCCAGTCAGAATAGCAATTATCAATAACTCAAAAAATAACAGTTGCTGGAGAGAGTATAGCGAAAAGGGAACACTTCTACACTGTTGGTGGGAGTGCCAACTAGTGCAACCTGTGGAAAACAGTGTGACGATTCCTAAAAGCTCTAAATATCGACCTGCCATATGACTCCGCAATCCCCCTACTGGGAATATACCCTGAAGAATTCAAATCACTCTATAAAAAAGATACCTGCACACGTATGTTTATCGCAGCATTGTTCACAATAGTGAGAACCTGGAAGCAACTATGCTGTCCATCAAAAGAGGATGGGATTAAAAAAATGTGGTACATATACATGATGGAATACTACGCAGCCATAAAAAAGAACAAAATCATGAATTTCGCAGCAACCTGAATGGAACTAGAGTCTATAATACTGAGTGACCTCTCACAGAAACAACAATCTTAATATCGCAATTTCACACTCATATAGTGGACCTTGAACATTCATCGTAACACTATAAGAAAGGGACTGACAGTGGTGGGAAACTATGGTGGGGGAGGGGAAGGGAGGTGAGATTAACGGTAGCAATATCTGTCTGGGGGTGGGAAAACACCCTTTAACAACAAGGGTGCCTGAACGAAGCATATTTGTATACCTAACCCTTAACTGTACCCCACAATATCAAAATAAAAAATATTGATATAAAAAAAGAAAACTACTAAATTACTATCACTATTAAAGCCAGGTTTGTGTTTTAATTATTCTTTAGTCTGTCTGTCCCCTGTCCCCACTAGATTCAGAGGCTTCTAAGGGCTGGATTAGATTTTGGCCTTTTTTAAAAAAAATTCCTTTAATTCTATTTGCATCCTCGTTTCTGAATACTGGTAAATATATCTTTCAGTTAAACTTATGGAATATGTGAACAGACTGAAACGTTAATAGAAAATAACACTGTGAAGTTAACAGACTGAAGTGGAAAGAGACTGGTTAATAGAATCACATGGATTCCTTCCTGTTCAACAAGAGATCCTTCTACCTAATAATGCACCCAAATTTCAGATTTCTCTATTGTTGACAACTAGGTATTACTATTTTGATGCCTCCCAGATATTTCCAATTTTTCTCAAGCCAAACTCATGTTTGAGAGGCCTATCCTGAGCTCCATCTCATGGGTTCTTGATCTCACAGAAGGCTTCACCACACATTCCATTACTCAAGCCAGAAATCTCACCAGCATCATAGGAATGGCAGCTGACATTTACCATTGGTATATGTCTGGCAATGTTCTAAGTTTTTTACAGGCACTTACTCATTAATTCTTATTCATTCTTGTCTTGTTCATTTTTAATATCTCCCATTTTGCCTTGCAATAGCATACACTCTATAAGTCTACTTAGTGACTGAGTGAACTGTCTTGTTCACTCAGTAGAGCACAAGATTCATCAGACTGGGTCTTATTCATCATTTTGCGGCAAACATGAAACTATGTCACTTGTACTTCACATGACATTTGCAGTAAAATATTAGAGAGAGCAGACCATGCATGAGCAGTAAGAAGTTAGTCAGGATGAGGTGTGGTCTGATGAAAAATAGCCTTCAAAAATAGGCAGAACTTAAACATGATATAATAGGCAGCTTAGAGTTATTGCAAAATCCTAAACAAGAGCACAAAGCTACAATCATTTTATACATTTATATCAGTAAGGCCACAGTTTAGCTTAGAAGCAATCAGACATGGGCCAAAGGCTTTCCAGGAGGTATGATTCCTCAAAGAAACAAGGGGGATGTGAAATTGAGTCCATCAAGTTCTCTTCCAGCCTTCTGATTCTAGGTATCGAAGTATCTGTCCTTTGTTCTTGGTGATTTACTATATCTGATTGTAACTCTTAGAATTCAAACATGAGGCTCTGCCTTCTTTTCCATTAGGATTCTAAAATCAATATCTTTACTACGGCACTTATTCCCAGGATTAATTTATGAAATTGTGTGATGTGCTTTGAAGACTGAAGGCTTCTTAGAGAGAGGGGGAATGTCACCTTGTACTATCGTAACAATGTATTAAATAGTGACTTTAAAAATCAAAAGTTTGTGAGTTGAGATGCTATTAAATCTTAACCTATAAAAGCAATGCATGATCATTTCAATGATTAAAAACTAAATATCGTAATGAGAATTGCTACAATATAAGAAAAAAATCCATTTAGTTATATGGCACATGAAAATAAACTCTTACAAAGAGTAAGTTTTAGCACTTACTCTGTTTGTCTGCTAGTACACCTAGCATGTGTCAAGGACTGTGCAATACAGCGATGAACAAAAGAATCCCTACACCAATGAGGCTAACAATCTAGGGGGGAGGATAGACATTAAACAGTTATGAATAATGAATACATAATTACAGGAGGACAAAATAAAATGAATGTGTTCCAGGAATAAAGGGAACACAGAACTAAGCATGGAGCATATCTGGGGAACTGAGAGCCTCTCCAGAGGAGATGATATTCCAGATAAAATCTTAAGGATGAGTGAGTCAACCAGCAGCCCAGAAAAGGAAAGATTTTCTAGCAAGTGATCCACATGATACATAAAGGGGGAGTGGCAAGGGATGGGCTGGGAACATGGAGATCTGTTCAAGAATGTTCAACCTTGACAAGGCAAATGGGGGAAGAGCTGACATATTTGTTTGAGCTCAATCTCTCAGCATGTTGCATTTTAAATCTAGTTCTAAACAACTTTCTAGAGAGAAGGCTGCTCTTTATGAAACTGAATGCACTGAAGATAGCTTCAAGAATATTAAGTTCAATGCACAGTGCATTGTGTAGAATATAACCAGAGTTCTAAATACTTGATAAAGTTTGTATTTTTTTTAATGGGCATGATTTTCTTAAAGAAATTTAACACGATTTGGTGACTGGGTAGAGACCAGACATAGGTTTTTCTACTGAAGTCTTTAGTTTTCAGATACACTAGTAGTTTGAAAGAATGCATTTATACTTTAAGGTGTCTCTCCCGGGTTTGTTGCAAAGTGCACAGACAGCATTCCCCCATGCAGGGGACAACACAGTTCTTCCAAGACATCTTATTATGGAGACTTTAATCAAGCTTTTACTACATAAGAGATAATCTGCTGAGGGTTCTACATATTTCTTTCATTTAACCTTCATAACTACTCTAGGAAGTAGATACAATTATTATTTTCAGCTTATCAACGTGCCAACTGAAGTTTAGAAAGGTTAGTCCATCTTTGAAGATCATATTCCAAGTCATCAGGAGGCTCTTAAGTCTTCCCCAATGTTATCCAGGAAAACTCTACTTATGTTAAATTCTGACCATTTTTTGCCGAGGAGGATAGGGGTGCTTTTCAACTCTTTTTTGTTTCTCTTTGAATTACCACCTAATGGTTATTGCTGCAGTGTTTAATAAGCGATGCATTATCCCTGGGCATTGGAATTAATATCATTATTCAGAGATGGTAAACAGAAGTTTGCATTTGTGCACTGCCTGGAGGTGAAAGCATCAATAAAAGCCCGAGGTGGGAGGAAGAGATGAATGTGCAGGCTTGAATCAGAGGCAAGGGATGCAATTTGATGTGGGGTAATAAGAAATTCTGCCTAGGCTAGCAGAGAAACACAATCCTTTACCACTCCCAGCCTGAACTGCATAGGTACATTTCTCCTAACGCTGCTTTTCTTTCCTCCATGCAGCACAAAAATCCCAGCCTTGCCCATCATACCCACAACTCTTATGCACATCCTTGGGTGCCTGGCATGCAATATTCTAGGAGCAATGGGCTGTAGGTCCCTTTGACAACATTTACGTGGGACCAGGAATTTTAACCTACATCCTGGAACTAAAGATGTTTAAAGACTTCCTATCAAATTCAACAATAGCTAAGACAGTGGCGAATGTGAATTTGCAAAAATTGGCCTGCAGCCTTCCAAATGGCAAAGTGGAAGCTTGTTATTTTTGATAAGATAAGAAGCAACTTGTTACTAAAGGTATCTATGTTAACCCCATGCACTGAGGACAACAAAGGATCATTAATGTTTCCAAGGCTTGTCATGTTAGAATGGGGTGGCAATGATTAAAGCGCATCTAGATATGTTTTCTTGTGACATTTCTTATTTTTAAACTGTATAAAAATATGTGTTAATTTTTATGATTTGTGTCACATGCTATGCTCTGGGGCTGGACAGGAGACAGTTTCCCCATTCTAGTATTTTATAATGAGCAATAAACAAACAATAAACAATGACAACAAGAAAGAAACCACTTTCTAAGAGCATATGATTAGTTCTGACATTTGGGAAATTGCTTCATTGCCAGAAGTCAATTCCTGCAATTGCAAGCATCTTCCCACACATAAAATTAATAATGTGCCCAGCTCCCCTCCCACCTCCACTTTATTATATGAAGATTGGATCCCCGACAGCATGTGAAAGTCATATTTTTTAAATAAGATTTTCTTTCTTTATAAAATAGACAAGGAAATGTCCTACAGAATCACAGAGATCTTTGCAAATATACATTTATCCATTCCTTTGTTTATTCAACCAATACCTGTTGAGTACCTGCTAAGTGCCAGGCACTTTTCTAGAATAAATATCACAATTGGGTAAAACAGACAATAAATAAGTAACACTGTAAAGGAACAAAGTAAGTCTGGGAGTCGTGTTAAAAAGGAAATAAAGTAAGGCAATGTGGTTAGAGATAGGTTCTTCTTATTAGGAAGGGTGGTCAGAGGAGTCTGTGGAAAGTAATTTGAGGTGAGAGTTTAATGACAAGAATGAGTCAGTCATACAAAGATCTGGAGAAGAGCATTCCTAGTGGAAGAAATGGCAAACACAAAACTCAATGCCAGGGAAAAGCCTGGCTTGTTCAAGAACAGGTAACGTTCAATGACTGCAGGACACTGAGCAGGGCTGGTGGCTGGGGGATGAGGTCAGGAGCAGATCAAGTGGGGCCTTGCAGGCATAGTGAGAACTTAGGACTTTATATTAATGACAAGGAGAACTGCTGAAGGGTTAAAACCAGGGAATTATGGGTTCTAACTGACATTTAAAATATTACAACTTTTTTTTTTTTTTGGTTATAGGGGAAAAGAGTGGACAAAATTGTGCTCCACTTAAAGATATTATTTCCTTATAGATCCTAAGGCCCTGTCTTTGTCAGTGTGTGTTGTGATTAAGAACATAATGCTAGTAAGAAAATCTAGGTTTGAATCCCGGCTCTGCCATTAATATGCTGTGTGATCTTAGGGATCCCACTTAACTTCCAACACTCTCCATGTAAAAAAATAAATAAATAAAATAATAATAATAATAATAATAATTCTTCCCAGGGTCCTGGTGAGAATTAAAGGGGATATTACACATATATAGAGTAGTGTTAGCGCCTGGCACATAGTACATGCTCAAGGAATAATAGCTATTATTATTATTGTTGTTGTTGTTGTTGTTGTTAGGATGAAGAAAGGGAAGGATGAAGTGAAGCACTAAGCAATTACCCAGATCATTTAGGCTAGAATACAAACTTATAGGAGACAAGATAAAGGTTTCCATCAGCATACAGTATCTCTGTGCTCCAGGTTCCTGGATAAATACCACCTTTTTAATGTCCTGAGTATGGTGGAATCTGAACTAAAATCAAGTTTTAGAAAAACTGGAAACAATCCAAATGCTCATGAACAGGAATATAAATCAATAAAATGTGGTATATTCATGCAATGGACTATTCCATGGAAACAAAAAAGAATGAACTACTTACTGGCATTTCCTATGTCATGGATGTCTCTCACAAAGCTGGACAGGAGAGACTACATGCTGCATGGTTCCATTTAGATGAAGTTCAAGAACAGGTGAAACTAATTGGTGTTGATAAATATCAAAATAGTAGTAGCCTCTGAGGGAGTATATTTGGAAAACACTTGGTTGGGGAGCCTGCCAGGGTACTTAACTAGATGGTAGTTACATGGGGATATACATATGTAAAAATAAATCAAGCTATATACCTTAATTAGTATACTTTATAAACTTTTTCTGATGTAAAACTCTTACTAATGTAAAAGTTTTAATAATGCAAAAGTTTATTTTTAACACCGTATTTTAAAATGTTATATTATTTCAAGGAATCAGAATTGACTAAACTAGTTAACAAATGGTGAGTGTTCTCTTCAGGAGAACTGTAACCTCAGAACCACTCGACAGCCTCTTAATTTCCAAGGCTGCTTCCCCACTTCTATGTTAAACAGCTCTACCTGTCAGCCACAGGAAAGCCAACTAACCACAGGGAAAGATGAAGAAAAAGCTCAGCTTAGTAGTAGGACAACTAGGAAGCATGTCAAACCGGGGCCATGACCAGCTTCTCAAAAACCACTCCGGCGATTGCCAGCACCTGCTTAGCGCCTTACCTTTCATTTATGCTGAATTTGTCTGCATTAAGTGTAAGCTCAAGGGGGCATAATCACTTCTTTTCTATATTAGAAATATACCTCAAGTACCTGTGTGCCCTATAAAGAATAAAAATAATAACAGGAGGCTGTGGAACAACTGAAGTGCAGAGCATATGTTTAAACAGAACTTTTCTGGCATAAAGGAAACTTAGAGGACTTTCAGAATAAGAAAAGAATCCAAAGGGATTCATTTTCCTGATAGCTCAGTCCAACCCACAATGCAAAAGTCATTAAGTCCCATCACGTGACATTAAAAAATGCTTTTAAGCTAAGATCAGCCAAAAATGTGCCTCGGGCAAATTTTTATGACCCTATCATCAAAACCTGAAATTCAAATTGGTGAACTAGCCAGAAACACACGCTCACTAGAACAGTTCAGAGTATTTCTGCATCTATCTCAGTAAAACATGGTAGCAAAAGAAATTTTATTTCCGAGGAAAAACACTATCAAATAATAAAACAATTCAGGACCAGTTTTCACAAAGTAATAGCAGGCCATACATAATTGATTGTCTTTAGTCTTCATCTCTGAGTATTACAAATCACAGTTACTAGCACACTGAACAAACTTTCATTCAGATGCAGGCCGTCCATTTTGGCACTGCCTGAAACTACTTTAGCACCTTTATTGCACACTTTACTGCATTGTTCTTTAGTTGCTTCTTCAGAGAAGTTCTCATATTCCCAACAATGTTACATCCTCCTTCTTTCTGTGTGTTCACTTGCTATCCCTGATGGTAGGCAAAAAGTAACTTCTAGAAGTGAATTGATTTGGACTTATGATCTCACCTCAGGCTTGGAAGGGAATACAAACCACCCAGGGAGATAAAACATACTCCTGTGAAATCATATTCTAACTCTCTCCATTAAAACTCTAGAATTGCACTAAAAGCAGGAGAGAAATACTAAAATTATACCAATTCTTTGGCTTACCAAACTTCAAGCCGCTGTATCGATTAAAAAAAAAAGGAGTAATGATTCATTCCAAAACTCTCTTTCTTTGCTCATTCGAGGCTCATAAATTTGGTTTGTAGGAGGAGGTCTGAACAAGGGCCTAGGAATTCTAAGTAATGCCTTGGCCACAACAGGAACAGAGCCCTCTGTCTTACTCTCCCTCCCACCCTCCCTCCCTCTGTAGGCATTATAATGACATAGACCTAGCCATGAGCCACATGTGTCTGCGGAGCACCTGAAACATGACTAGTCTGAATTGAGATATGTTGTGAGTATAAAACATACATAGGATTTCAAAGACTTACTACCAAAAGAAGAATGTAAAATATATCTCACTAAAAATTTTCAAGTATTAATTACATACTGAAATGATAATATTTTATATACACTGGGTTAAATATAATATTAAAATTAAATTCACCTCTTCCTTTTTTGCTTCTTTTAATGTGGTTATTAAAAAATGTTTAAATCACATTGTGGCTTATGTGTATTTCATTTGGATGCCAGTGATATAGACCATTCTGACTTGCTATCAGGGCTAAGATACTCTCCTTGTGGAAATGGGGAATTACAATCCTAACAGTTTTGTATATTTTAAAGGATAGAGAATGTAGGGAAAGAGGCAGCAAGCAATAAAATCACCAAGTTTATTACATGTTTAATTATGTTTGAACTTTCCTAAGCATGTTACAAAACGAAAATTTTTTTAAAAAAGAGAGCAAGAGAAAGCATGACATGATCCCTAATCCTCATGAAACAAAAAAAGAGACTGAATATGGACTTTGAAATCAAACCATCTCAAATTTTAACTCTGCCTCTAGCCTCAGTTTCTCCATTTGCAAGATGGAGCATAAGTATAGTCACCTTTTAGAAAATTAAGCAAGATCGTGTAGATCAAATGTTTAAAGCACCATCAGGCCCTGTTAGGTATAAAGATGTTGGCATTGGAGGTGAAGAACCAGGAGGTGGAGAGACATTAAGATAAAAATGTCCATTAGGCAGTCGGGAATCTGAGCTTGGATATTAATAGAAAGAAAAGTAGGTAAACTCAACCTAGCAAGCTTACACAGCAGGTATTGCAAACTCAGAAGTACCCTGGAACCAGATAGTTGAAAAAATGAGTGAAACCAGGAAGAGAGGTGATCATGTAAGGAGCATATGCCCTACTGAAACCTCCAGCTCCAGTTCAGCTCCAGCCAACTGCTGCCACAAAGGACTAATATTGGTACAGTGTTGCCAGATTTTCCAATTTTTCAAGAGAATCTAGAAATCCATCTTTTTAAATGATTAGAAAAATTTAAAAATTAAATTAAATTTAAAAGGCACTCATTCCAAATACAGTCCATGGGAAAACAGATTAATACATCTGCTACCTAAAAGGGCAAGAACATAACTTGTTAGATTCCTACCATGTGAAAGTTAACAGGGATCTCAAATGAAATTCCCACCAGCCCCAAAATATTTGAGCTGCTGAAGCTGGAGAAGGAGATTTACCTCTCCCTCCACTGAGCTCCTCATGCAGCAAGAGCACAGTTGCTACGGCTACAGCTGTCCCAGTGGTCTCTTCCTCTCCCCAGACTCTGACCTGGATGTTATGGCAAATGTTTCAGAGAGCTGCAAAATCACTTGGATGCTTTGCAGGAGACACGTGACATAATTCAAGGTACTACTCTGACTATTACTCACTGCCTCCTTTAGGTCTCTCTGGAATATTGTCTGTTTCAGTTTCAGGCACTCTCAGCTACCCATTTTGGTTAATAAATTAGCATATTGTGTAAATGTGTGCAATCTGTAAACCTGAAAGAAATGCCTTGAAGAATAATTTTTAAAATATCACATTAAAAAAATAAATACTAGTGGCTTCTCTATATCTATTGTAAGGGGAAAGGGATTTATACCAGGAAAATTAAAATTATAGTAGCTACTCTATCCTCAAGTAAGTGGTTCTTCACAAATGCATTTTAAAGAGGATGACTTTCCAGTGAACACTTTAATTTTAATTTAACCTTCCCAGAAAATGAAGTGCTTTGTGTAGATTTTTCTGGGGTTTTTTTAAGGCATAAAAATTAGTTCTGAACTGTGATAATTGTGGGCTTAGGAATGTAATCATTCCAAGCACCACTTCTGACTTGCTTATAAGCCCTAAAGATCTTGAGTTGCTGTTTACTGCTAATTCAAAGTTGGCAAGTTATTTAATTGTGAAGCTGAATTTGAAGCCAACGTGTGGTGAGACCATTGGAGGGAAATTGTTATGCTTTGCTTTCAACAGGTTACCCAAAGCCCAGACACATGAAGCAGTGCAAGGCAGGGTTCTGAGTATGTGCCCCTCTAATTCTTAATCTTCTTAATTGGAACGGGATGATGAGGTGTTTTAAGGGTGAAATAAAATATTACATTAAACTAGATCTCTACCTTATGAAACCAACCATACACAGGACACAAGATTCTATCATCTGCACTTATAATTTTGGTCTTAATTGTGGCATTTTGTTGTTGCTATGAGAACTCAACCTAAGTATCATTGATTATGCTTTATTGTTTAAAGTAAAATAAAAGGGCCAAACCCTTGGCCACGAAAAATCTTAATGCCCATAATATAGTAGGTAAAATATTTCTAAACATTTTAGGATAATGTGTTTGGCTCCATGACCGCACACCTACATATATAAAAAATCAACATTAACCAAAGTGTCATATGGCATTTTTTTCTTTCCTTTATAATTAACAGGTTCCTTGAAATATTTTAATATAAGTGAATTCCTTCTTAAGTATGGGAGCATTTGAATTTAGACTCCCTTGAATAAAGTTATTTTCACATACCACTATGCCTGTAACTTAATGAAAATATGTTTGGTGTATGCTGTATTTAGTGTGATCAATATTTTTCAGTAATTCAATAGGTGAATAAAAATTTCATCCTCATTTTACCTCTCGTAAAATTCCCATTTGAAAAACAATAATAGAAATCAGTAACTGCCTGAATATTTCTAATGTGCTTCTCAGCATTCTGTGGTAGAACTAACTACACACTCCAGGCCTGTGGGTTGACGCAAGTTCCCAAGGGTTTTGTGGGAACCTTTTGGTCTACTGTTGCTGTCCTTTATTCTTTATTCAAAACCATTTCCTAGTATGCAATGTCATACTGTGCACTTTGCTTGACTTTGGGAATGCAACAGTACAATCCCTGCCCTCAGGTGCCTTACAATCTTCTTCATTCAGCATCTAATGGATCCAAAACCAGGGAGGAGCACCTCACAGCCACAGACTGCAACAGAGAAAGATAAAATGCTAGTGCTACTGGTATTTGTCTGTCTGTCTCTTAGTTTTCATCTTTTTAGTAGGTATCAATATTTTTACATAAAAATCTGAATTTCTGGCTTCTTTTTTTAAAAATCGGAAATTCTGACCACACTGGATCAGAAAGCTCACTCAGCAACAACTGACTGAAGCTGGGTGGGGGTGGCACACCTCCCAGCATCTCAGGTCAAAACTGGTTCTTGTTTACCCATGTTCCCACCACTGCTTACAGTTTCACACTTACTCATCTCCATTCCCTGCTTTGTCATTGTATTATAGTGTTGAAATTTCTGACCCTGCAAGAGGTAACGAACAATCACAGAGCCTGGAGCCTGGTTCTAGCCCATTATTAAATATATGACCTTGCAAGAGTTGCTTAATCCCTCAGAGCCTCAGTTTTCTCTTCTAAAAACAAACAAAAAAAGATTAAACCTTCCCAACATTGTAATCACAAATCTCCAAAAAGAAATCTATGCAAAGATTTCCAAACCTGGGAAGCACTGAACAAAGAATAGTATTAGTGGAATTATGTTTTCAGAAGAAATATTTAGAAGATTAGAAATAATGGCCTATATCTGATTTTGAACACAAAGACCGCAAAATACACTTACCTGAATTAAATCTTGCATGACCTCTATGAGATAAATATTACTTTACCCACTTTGCAGATGAGAAAACTGAGGCTAAACAGGATCAAAAGGTATACCCCATCATCAAATGCTAACAGTTTTAAAAAATTAACTTTCAAGATAGTTTCCATAATTTTAATACCCATGAAGAGACCATTAACAACTGACACTGCATGATGAAACACTAACCAGTAAGATGAGCCATCATTTTCCAAGGACATACTCTGGATACAGAATAACAATTTTTTTTGAAGAGCAGCATTTTCAAAAGAATATTACATGTTATAATATCAGAGAAATATTTTGAATAAATATTTGTGATAGATACTCATTTGAATTTTTAATAAACTGATAGGGTTGACAAGTTTGAGGATACACTTTCTCATTAAATGTTTATCAACATCATATTACTTTCTTAGAGATTGTCATCAGCAAGTAACTTCTGTGAGAAACAAATGTCCTTAATTTTTCAGTCTACTTTTATTAATCCCCCTCACCCCCTATTTGAGCCCATTTGAACCACACTGCAATTCAGAAAGAAATATGAGACTCCAACTGCTCATTTTCACATAATTTTTTCAGAAAGAATCTGATATCATTAAAAGCTTGATTTAAACATAAATTAAGGTTTATCATTTACCTTTAAGAAAAGACTCTCCATAGGAATAGTAAGCTTTTCTAATGCATTTACATCTTGTTAGGCTGGTGTCTTTAGGTACACATTTACTAGTGTATTTAGGTACACATTAACGAGTGTCCTTAGGTATACATTTACTGAATAAAGTCAAAATATATAGCACCTTTATAATAATTTTTTTAAAAGATGCAGTGGACTTACTTAAGTTTCTTCCATGATTCACCATAATTCAGTTGGAGAAAAGTCTAAATGAACAAGCAGAGGGTAGGGGAGCAACTTTAAGCACATGGGAGATTTACCCATAGTTAATTTGGAGGCACTGTGGGAAATAAATCAGGAGATATGTGAAAGAGTAACAGTTCTTGGTGGGAGGTATATATGACTAAGGAATGTGCAAACTATTATTTACACATTGCAATCAGCTAGTGGCCAAGAGAAAAACTTATAGATAAGGGCATTGCCACTACCATGTTTCTGTTCTAAACCTCCAAATTAAGCAAAGAAACTGAGACTAGAGTACCACATGGAGAACACAATGCCAGGAACCATGCACTCAGCACGCAGGGACAAAATATTAACAGCAACTGCAGAAGATGTGACTGCAGACTTAAGTAAAGTCTCTGAAACAATAATCTACAAAACCAGCTGTGTTTGGTGATGGCTCTTCATAAAAACAGATAGTTCCAAGAAATCTAAAAGGATTCTAAGCGATGGCTCTCAGGTTATCGATTTCAAACACTAGGAAGAAATGCATAGCATCCCAGATTTTTATTCTCCAAAGTGAAGATTTTGGAAACAAACAGTATTACCATCTTGTATGGCCATCATTTCATTAAATAAAAAAAAAGATACTATAGTTCTAGAAGAAATTGGAAGTGTAAATACCTATTTACAATGAACTGTTTCATTTAGGAAAAGACAGTGGAAAACCTGTAAAGGACTTTAAGGCAGGTTGAGTTCCCTAGAAGACAGATTCTTCATGTATTTAGCTTGAAGAAGGTTTTTAAAAGAGTGCTTTAGAGATCAACACCTGTGGAAGGAAAGGGAGGGAGAGAGAAGAGGAAGCAGGTGGATTGAAGGAAAAGTCCCAATGGCAGCTTGCAGGGAATAATGAAGATGGGGTGTCTTAGTCCATTCAGGCTGTTATAAAAAAAATTACTTTAAACAACAGAATTTATTTATCACACTTACAGAGCTGGGATCAGATTCGAAGTGTGGTTCACAGATGATGGCTTCTCTCTGTGTCCTCAGAGGGGACTTGCTTGCTCTCTGGACCATTTCTTACAAGGGCACTAATCCTATCCAGGATGGTGCAGCCATCATGACCTAATTACCTCCCAAAGGTACTGGATCCTAATATCATCACCTTTAGGGTTATGATTTCAACACATGAATGAGGGCGGGGGACAGACACAACCATTAAGACCATGGGGTGTCCTGAGCTGGGGTGAGAAGGCAGAGGCCTTCTTACCCTTCAGGGATCAGTCACTGGAAGCAGCCCACCTCATGAAAGCTGTGCCTTTGGAAGAAGGCTATCTGTGTGCCACACCCCCAGCAAGTGGGGTAATAAGCCCTTACCTCCTGAAGGAAAACCTGCGCAATGTATCACAGAGTCCATGCAACACTTCCGTCCCAGGCTACTAAAACACTCGCCAGTTCTGGCTTTAAGGACAGTCATCTTTAAACTTTTAATCTTAGAGAGGCACCATAACGCAAAGGCCACTAGAGACACAATGGTAAGACATTAAGAAGTCAAACTTTACAATGCTCTTATTGTCCATCAGATAACATCTCCAAGAAAATCAGTCCTGTTGCTGTTTGATACAAATTGGCTTCTTAAATATCAGTTCTACTAGCTGGTTCTGTAAAAAAGATGGCGTGAAATTCATTTTTCTCTGCTGTTTCCCTCTAAATACAAGTAAATATCCTGGACACTATTCAACAGAAAATGACAAAAGAACTCTGAAATTTGGAAAGAAGAAAGTGGGGACTCACTAGGGACCTCAGCACTTGAGGGATATCAATGTGGCAAGTTCTCTGAGTCTTCTTTTTATTTCCAGTATACCCTAAACTGGACCCTGCAGCACCAAAACATCAACAGAGCCTACTCTCTCTGGCCAACTGATCAGAAAAGGGGAAGGCCAATAAAGACCTGTGGGGGGGCGGGTGCCCAGCCCCATCTCTAACACTAGGTCACTGATTTGCAGTCCAATCTGTCTGCAGCAATGATGAGGTCCCAGGTCATCCCCACCACATATCTGACAAAGGACTAGAATCTGCAACAGGTAAGGAATTCCCAAAAGTCAACGGAAAAACAACAACAACAACAAAAACAATCACAAGCAATTCAATTAGAAAATAGGCACACACAAACCAAAAAAATAAAAAGACATCTTACCAAAGAGCATACTCAGGTGGCAAGCACACGAAAAGATGGGCAACATCATCAGTCATCAGAGAAATGAAATTTAAAACCACAAAGAGATATCATTATAAACCTATCAGAATGACTAAAATAAAAATAGAGATAATATCAAATGCTAATGAGGATGCAGACACACTAGGTCACTCATACAATGCTGGCGGGAATGTAAAATTGTACAGCTATTCTGTAGAATAGGTTGATGGTTCCTTTTAAAACTAAAAATAAACATCATATGACCCAGCAATTGCATTCTTAGTCATTTAGCCCCAGAGAAATGAAAACACATTTTCACAAAGAAATTTGTACATGAATGTTCATAGCAGCTTTATTTGTAATAGCCAAAAACTAGAAATTGTCCAAATGTCCTTCAATGGGTGTATGGCAAAATAAACCATAGTACATCATAGCATGGAACATTACTCAGCAATATAAAGGAAAAAACTATTGATCTACACTTGGATAAGCATCAAGGAAATTACGCTGAGAAAAAAAAAGCCAATCTTGAAAGGATGTATACCATAACCATATGACTACTTTAATACAGCATTCATGAAATATAATAATTATAAATTATGAGACCAAGAATAGATTAGTGGTTGCTAGTTGTTCAAGATCGGGGAGGAGATAGTTATGGCTATAAAGGGGTAGCATGAGGGAGTCTTCCTGTGATGGGACAGTGAAGTATCTTAATAGTGGTTTCATAAGGCTACAATATGACAAAATTGTGCAGAGTCACATATATACAGGCATACTGAGTGTCTGCATAACTGGTAAAATCTGAATAAGCTCTACAGATTTGAATTGTACCAATCTCAGTCTCCTGGTTTTTATATTGTATTACAGTTAGGCAAGATACTAACACTGAGGAAGGCTCAGTGCAGTGGTTCATGCCTGTAATCCCAGCACTTTAGCAGGCCGAGGCAAGATGATTGCTTGAACCCAGGAGTTCAAGATCAGCCTGGGCAACAGGCTCATCTGGGCAGAGACCTCATCTCTACAAAAAGTACAAAAATTAGCTGAGTGTGGTTGCATGTGCATGTAGTCCCAGTTACTCAGGAGGATGACTTAGAAGGATAGCCTGAATCCAAGAAGTTGAGGCTGCAGTGAGCCATGATCGTGCCAGTGCACTCCAGCCTGGTCGACAGAATAAACCCTGACCAAAAAAAAAAATAAAAGGCAAAGCTGGGTAAAGGTTACATGGAAACTCTCTGTATATTTCTTAGATAGTTTCTGTGTATCTATAATTATTTAAAAATTTGAAGTTTGTTTTAATTGACAAATAGTACTTGTATATACTTATGAAGTACAATGTGATATTTTGATGCATGTATACAACTGTATACAATGTAGAATGATTAAATGAAACTAATTAATATATGTATCACCTTACAAAATTTTTTGTGGTGAAGACATTTGAAATTTTTACTCTTAGCAATTTTGAAATATACAATACATTTTTATTTACACTAGTCACAATGCTGGGCAATAGATGTCAAAAACGTATTCCCCTGTCTAACTGAAACTTTATACACTTTGATCAACGTATCTCTATTTCCTGCCTCTGTCTCCCAGCCTCTGAACCACCATTCTACTTACTACTTCTGTGACAAAATTTAAATATTGGTTTTTAAAAATCTGACTTCTTAATTGCTCAGGGTAAAAAGTCCTAATCTAGGTAGTTCTTATTTTGCGATATGCCCAACTTGGCATCTACCACTGGAAGTGGATTGTAAACCTGTCTTAAATGCCCACACCTCCAATAACCTCTCCTACCTGCAGGCCTCATTCCCTCCTCCATGCCCTTCTTATGGTTGCTTGGCTGGAATCCTCTCAATGGCTTAGCAAACTCCATGCCAGTTCCTGGGTTGCCCTTCAACTCTTTTGTGACCTTAGCCCACCTCTGTTATACTCCTTCCCTCCAGTTCTCATGCATCAGGCATGCTGCTAAAAAGGGTTTTGTTGTAGTTCTCCTCATCAAACACAGACCAATTCTGATTGCTTCTGGCATTTTGCAGGGATAAAAAACAAAACCCTACAGCATGGCAGAAAGGCCTTAGGTTTTTAAATAAATAATTTACTGTGTATAAATTCTCCCAAGAGGAATCTATGTCGGTCTACAGAAAGTGTCTCTCTCAAGGGATTCATACCATTTGTCTGTAAATTCAGCACATTGATAGACATTTGCAAACTGCAAAGAAAAAACCATCTATCTGAAAGGGCACATCACACTGATATTCCTTGTAAAATTAAGAAACTTAATCTAATTTTTAAAATAACTGAATTCCTATTCTCTTACAAACTAGAATTTAAAACACAGCCATTGAATTGACCAAGCACTACCAGTTTTTATTCTTCTTATATTTAAACATATGAAAACATTAGTGATGAAAGTCTTCATTTTAAAAATTCTGATAATTCTAATATTCAATTATAGTATTAATTTTACTACCACACTGTATTTATGCCCCTTAAAAGCTGAAGCTAGAATTGCTCTAATACTGATTTCTTCAGTGTTATTAATTAAAAGGTAAAAAACTATTACCAGGGTACCTATAATCAGGCTTTCCAAATAAGAAATATCAATATCCAGTAATTGAGAACATTTTGGAATAAATTTTAATAGGCAAAAAAGTCAGAAGAGAATAAAAAATGTTCTTTATTATTTCAAATTGAAACCAGATTAGTATATCCTACTGAAAAGTTACAATTGCCCAAGCCTTCCAGGCATCTATCCAATTTTTCTCCTATAGCAAATGCTAAAGAAAAAAATCAGTCAGGCATGTCCATTCCTGTAATGTTTACAGATATAACATACATCAGCAATATATCGTTTGGGGTTTTTATGGTAGCTAACATCAAGAAGAAAATGTGCTCTACTAATGTACTTGTATACTTACTTCAGGTCATCTTCATACTTGGGGGTGGGCAGATGGATTATTAAATAATGGCTGTACTGAGTGGCTACTAAGCAAGAGGAGTGTACTTGTGTTGAGGGCATAGAGATAAATAAGCTTCTCCATCCTAGAGGGCAAAATCTAGTATTGGAGCCACATGAATACTGTGCAAACGAAAGAACTCATCACAAATTCTGTCCATGGTGAAAGGAATATCCTTAATATCAATTGAGATTAATAAAAATAGATTTTACCAGTATTAGTAGCAAAAATGGCTTGTCTTTAGCTCCCTAATCAACTCTACCAATATCCACCCAAGTCACACCAAATAAGCTGTGCCTGGCATACACATGCAGTTTCAAGAAAAGTTCCCTAGTTTTCCTTCTTCAGTATCAGTGTGATCTAATCAGGACACAGATGGGCTACTCTGAATAATTTCAAGAGGATTTAATAAAGGGACTATTTCTAAAACGTTGGGTAGTATGTATGGCAACATAAGGATATCCAGTTCTCCAGAGCTGTCATATCCCTAAGCCTAAGTGGAAAGGGGAAGGAACAGTGACCAGAACCCGGAAAGAGAAAGTTCGGTGAAGAGGCCAATCTTAAGAAGTGCTATCTCTTTCAATAGAGGAACATAGACAGCCCAGGGTGACCCCACAGAGAGGGATCCAGGGCAACTAATATCTTGACCTCACTCTCCTCCCTTTCTTCAGTCTCTTGCTTGGGTTCAGCATTGGTCAAAACAAAAAAATCCACTGACGAAGCATCTAAGTCAGCAGGTAGAAAAGGAAAGAGTCAGAAAATCAACCAACTGCCAACTGCAGAGCACTGCTGTGAAAATTAAATAATATAAGGCACATTATGCACTCAAACATACCTCAAACATAATAAGTAAATGAGAAATGTTAAGTTATTAAATATATAATAAGGAGTTTTTCATTATGCAATTCAATTTAGCAATTACCTATGCCTCCTGGCATTTCTCCCCACGAGAGGTACAGCAGAGAGGGAGAAGAACCAACATTTCCTGGGTGGCTACTGTGATTGCAGCATAGTGCTAAGCATTTGCTCTATATGCCATCTCATTTTATTCTCCCTAGAAAATATGAGACAAGGATTATTAAGCTCATGGGAAAGGTAAAGAAATGAAGCCGAGATATGTTACCCAACTTACTCATGATTAAAATTAACTCAGATCTGTCAAATTCCTAAACCAATGATTTCTCTATTATTTTATAAAGATGGGTTACCTGTCCACATCAGATTATTTTGTCATCAAGTGAAGGGGAATTAGAGGAAAACTTGCTAAAGGTAAAGCATCCAATTTAGGGCTTGCCATATAAGAGATAGTCAATAACTGATAGATATGATGAGGAGGAGGAGCAGGATGATGATGGTTATGGTGATGGTAGTGGTGGTGGTGGTGGTGGTGGTGGTGGTAATAAATGGTGGTGGTGATAGTCATGATGACAAACACCTCACCTTAACTGAGGGCTAAAGAGCTTCTATAGCTGACACCAAGAATCCCTTAAATGATGTCTCAGTATGTAGTAAAAGTAGTCAAGCTGATAAATATTTCTTAATCCTGATCCCTCAGTCAAAGAAAGTTTTTCAGAGCAGGCTGTGTAGAACAGTGACGTGATCACTCTGAATTTCAGTTTCCCTGTCTGTGAAAAGCAGTAGTAACATATGTAGTGCCTGGAAATGATATGAAGAATAAATAAAGGAATGTGTGTAGAGTACTTAGAACAGGGTTTGGAGCCCAGTGAACACTATGTCAAGGTAGCCACTTATGTTGGGGTGGTTAGTTCAAACATGATGGGGATCTTAGCAAGCCTTCTGGAAAGAACCCAGAAGTGGGAATGGGGCCTCCTTATCAACTCCACTCATCTGCACAGTTTACAGTCTGAGAGTGAAAAGGAAAAGAGCAGACAGAAAGAACAAAGGCAACAGAGGAAGACGGCTCTTGGGTAAAACAAGAAGGGCAGTTAGCACTCTGCTTACAACAGAATTTTTTAAAATAAAAATGGTCTAAAGTCCCATTTGAAAATAAAGCGCTTATAAATATGCTGATGGTAGAAAGTTTATAAAAACAGTTTCACTTGAAATAGGCCAAGGTTAATGGTATAATTTCGATTTTGATCTCCTTTCAATATGGATTCTTGCTCCCAAATAAAGGATTAGATTTTAGCCTGCCACAAGAAGACTCAGAAGACAACTGCAAACACTATTTTAAGAAAATTTCTTTCACCATTTCAACAAAAAACTAAATCAGAATGTTTTTAAAATTATTATACCATAAAACGGCAACATTAATAATCAAAGTAAATGCTACACAATAAATTCTTCATGGAATTAGAAATATTTAATGAACCCAAGGATAGAAGAATTTTAGGGGTAATTTATGAAACTTCATTATCAACTTTTGTGTTTAAAATTTTCTTTCTGAAAAACAGTATGTAAAAAAAATCAAAAGAAGGCACTAAAAAAACCCAGTTGATGGGGGAAAAAAATTCTAATATTTTAAAACAATTAATTGCATTTGAAGAAATATGTCACATTTTAAAATAAAATATACACCACAAATTTTTGCTTTAGATTGGATTTTTCAGCAATAATTTAGCAAAGTTGAAGCTTTTGTAAAAATATATAGTACAGGATTAATAAAGTGTCATTACTCCACCCTCCAGAAAATATCTAGTTATACAAATCTATACATAGCTAAAGTCAGAAACTTACACAGTAGAAAGTTTTATAATTTGATTTGTTATATTAAGCTATTTGATAGGAAAGAAGGAGAGGATAGAGGGAAGAAGAAATAAATCACAGAATACATCTTTTGCAGCTTGAGACAGAAAACCCATGATTTACATTAATGCACTTAATATTTTAATATCAAATGTTGCTTCTTATTTTGCTCTTTTTTTGAAAATCTTATTACAGAAAAGTTAAGTCTCTATATGAAATGGTTCACCCAAAGTGATAACAAGTTTGAATTCCACCTTAGTCAATGAAATGCTGTTGTTCTATATTTCGTTGCTTTGCTGCTTCTTTAGTAATCATCTTTGCAGTCTGTCTAAATAATTCTGTGTGCACTGACATTTGCAATAATGTGCTCACATCACAAAGTTAGAGCCCGTCATTTGAAGTAACAAGAGGTTGTATTTTGTAGCCCCCAGACACTTTGCATACCTTGCTTCCTCTTTGGCACGAGTGTAATCATTTTTAACTACCTTTACTGGCATTAACAACAGATTACCAGAAATCAATGGACAAGTGACAGATGAATTAGGTTCAGTGGGGTTAAGAAAAGTTTCATATTCTTGTTATCACGCAAAGATCTATTAGAGAACTACAATTTCATCTTCCATAAAGATGAAGAAAGCTTTAAAAAAGTACTATGTGAATATGATTTTTATCTATCAGTTCTTGATCTCCTATTAAAGATTGAGTCACAGTACAAAATTAGCAGTTACAATTCTGCCACAATGTTGTAACTTAAGGAAACTTGAGTTCCCCTGTGCATGCAAATGACCTATACCACTACAGAATGTGTGCCCTGTAGTTCAGAGGCTGTTGATGTCCCACCCAGACCCGTGTGGAATTCCTTTTACTAGTGAGGTATCCCATTCCTCCCAACAGGTATTGTTGCCAATATTCTCCAAAGGATTGCCCATGGGTGACCAGAACCACCTCACCAAACTTCCCCCCACCCAGGGCCCATTGCTAAGGACAGAATGGTGGAAGGGAAAGTACAAAAGCCTAGAATCTTGACTCAAGGTATAACTGTCTCTGTAGTACAATTCATGCTCCAGAGACTCCCCATGTGATCAGGCTAATTTCCCCTGAAACCACATCCTTGGCAGCTCCTTCCCCTTCCCTATACTAAACCCCTTACTCCCTTCCTGGTTCTCCCAAGACCCTCCTCTTGCCCCCATCACCTGCATACCAATCTCTGGTTCTAGGAAACCCAACTCAAGACCCTACAGAAGCAAACACTGAAAAGATCCCCACACAAATGGTCTTCCAGTTTTTGCAGGTAATCAACATCTCAGCCATTTTAAAAGACCCTGTCCACTGTGCTTTATAAGCACAAGTTGGGGACAGTAGGGGCATTACATGACAGTTATGAAACTGTGTGAAAAGACACCCCTAAGATCTACAAACTCCCATCATTTGCAGAAGTCACTAATTGATTCCTACTCTGGGAGGAAGGCTGCGGTTGGCAACGGCTGTCCTTCTTGGCAGATGTCAGGCAGGGGACCCTGCGCTGCAATTCTCCCTGCATTGGGAGAACAAAAGGAGTCTGGGGCTAGCGGGGCGGGGGGAATGACAAGTTGAGCCTCAAACTGCAAACAGATCTTTGAAGCCTCCCTGAGAGATGTGGTTGTGTTTGCGCAATAGCTATTGGGTTGAGTCTAATAATGAAAGGACAGATCACCACTTGTTCTGTGATGTCAGTAATGAAAGCTATCAAAACTAAGCCTGAATGGGCTTCACTGTAGCCATGTAAATCTAACGTGGACAGCTTAATGAGGGAGGGACATTATCTTTTCTCACACTCCAATTTTACTCACGTAAGAAATGTGGCCCATATTGGCAATTAACTTGAGAGATTAATTAAATCCAATAGCAAGTTCAGTTTCTTCCATAGCGCATTCTGATATCATGTGAAGGCACCAACATGCTGTGGGCACTTAGCACATGTTAAATAATAATTACTAAAGTAATCAAACTAATTTTGACTTTTTTTTTTTGCAGAAAACTGGCAGCTAACCTCCTCAGCAAATTAATTCCACAATCTGATACAGCTATTCAGTATTTTACTCGGTCTTATTACAAAATCTGCCTTATTACTCTGAAATTTCCAATAAATATTGCCCAATAATTGTTTCTTTCCTCAATAATTTTACTCTCCAGTTGTATTTAATATATTTTATTGAGCCCTTTGACGAATAAGGAGGCAGCCAATCAGACAAAACATAAACTCTGACCCAGCTTAAAAAGCTATAGGCAGAGTCCAATCATGTCTCTTTCAAAACAATGGCTGACACTGACAAGGGAAAGAAAGAGCAACCTGAGTGCAGGCATGACCTTCACTCAGTGTAAGAAAGCCTATGGTGTGTGCTCTGCAGCTTTTCCTTATGGGTTCCCTAACTTTTCTTTAATTCTTACTTCAGTGTTTTCTTCTCTGAAATGCTAAAGTGCTTTCCTCCACTACCATATGTAATATCTGGTCTTAAAAAATAGGAGACATCAAATTTGATTTATTGGCCAAATAGTAATTAAATTCTTGCCTTGGTGAAAATCAATACAATTGTCTTTTAATTGATTGCTATAGGATCATGTTTCCTAAAATATAGATCAAATTAATATAATAGAGTTGTTATATAGATTTTATAAATGAATAATAGTGCCTATTCTTGCCCTATTATTCCCAAATCAACCTACCCAAAGAAGTGGTTCTGAACAATCTCACTACCAAGGATTCCTCTTATGATCATTTGAGAATGCAGATACGTTTTATTATTTTATCTATCCAAGAGTAATAATTAATTAGTTTCCTTTTTGGCATTAATAAGGACATATGCCCTGTCTTATAGAACAATAAGATCAATACCAACATTAAGACATGGAATTAACACAACTCTTGACAAAAATAGGAAAATGTGATATTTGGGTAGCCTTTTTATAGTCAGTATGGCTATTAATATCCTTTAGGAATAATGAGAAAAGCCTGAAGATCTCCTTTCTGTTTTGAAGAGAATTATATGAAAAAGTGATAGTTCAGCACTACCTTAATAGTCATTAGTGCAGAAAATATATAATAACAAATCTTTTATACAACAAGGAGTTTCATCTATTTAGGTAACAGCTTGAAACTAGAAAGAGATGGTAATTAACATCAAGTTTCAATGTTCCAAGAATAATATCGCCTGAAGCATGTTATCTCTGGGCATATCTTCAATTATTACCAAAAACATCTACACTATTAATATATTTGATGATAAAGCATTCCAATGCTTGATTACCCCCAAAAAAGCAAATGGTAAATAATGGATTGACTGTATTGGATTTGATTATCAGAGCCATCTAAAATCATAAAGGCTAACAATATTAAGCTCGTACAAAATGCTTTACATGCATCCAATCATTTGTACAACTGAACTATCCTATGAAATACATACTATTATCATCCTCATTTTACAGATGAAAAAAATTAAAGTTTAGAAAGGTTAAGTATCATGCACAACCACAAAACATCTGAGTTTAGCTGCTGCTTGGTCAGTCTGGACTAAACAACCAAGGGGGATCAAGCTTAATATTCTGTTCTGTCTAATGGCCCAGGAAGATACTGCACAAATGTCTAAATGCTGGCACAATAACTTGCCCTTAGACCA
This sequence comes from Tarsius wallacei, assembly GCA_963574415.1. NCBI lineage: Eukaryota > Metazoa > Chordata > Mammalia > Primates > Tarsiidae > Tarsius > Tarsius wallacei. The sequence continues at coordinate 23,969 of CAUYQG010083347.1, forward strand.
CAAGCTTTCCTTCAGTCCTGTCAGTGATGACACTGCCAATATTATGAGATGTATCTAAAGTCCTTTCTGATATTTCTTATATCACCAGTTTAACTGCACACAAAATAAGTTAATTGGTTCTAAGGTCTATTTGAATATTTCTCATTGCAGCAGAATTTCACAGGGAGTAGACAATATAAGCAGCTGACAGTTCTTGTTTTACAGAAAGTAACAGTTGAAAAAATATAATCTAAATAATTCCACAGAACTCTGAGTACATGTAGGAGTAATGGCATAATGATACATTTTTGGTACAATGATATGTTAATGATAAACTTTTGGAAAATGACTTTAATTCATGTTCTGTAAAATAAAGAATTTCTGCTTTCTCTAGGTTACCTTCTAATGCTTCCTTTCTCTGCAAGGTGGAACTCTTTGAGGTAATAGGCTATTGAACAACAAGGAAATGACATGCACTGGCTTATTTATCAGTTCTTAGATTTAGATTATAGAAGGTTTCTTGAACTAGCTTGGAGTATTTTCCAAATTCTTTACAACTGTGGTTACAGAATTCCACAAAGTTGATCCTGAAGAGGCTCCTATTTATAACAAGTTATAAAAAATATTTCATTGTGGGAACAAGGTGAAAAAAGGCATACATTCAAAGATTTACCACTTTCAGGATCAAAGAGTTTACATCTTATTTTTAGCTTACTCTTGCATGCAAATTGGTCTGAAATGCTGTTTTACGCAAAACCTAGTCCTAAATTCTTATAAATCGGAACACCAATTTGAATGTCAATTATTGAAATCCTCAGAACATATGAAGGAGTTAAAAACTAATCACCAATACACTAAATGGCCCTATATTGGGCTGTTATATATCTTCATTCTTCTGCTTTTTAATAGAGAATTTTTCAACCAGAGTATAGAATCAGATATTTTTAAGAGAGTCAATTTTCAGATCAACTTTTTTCCTAAAATTTTTCTGTCTGAGAATGTCTTCCTCCATGCAGGCAAGGAGTCATGGGGATGACAATTTCTGTTTAAAGACTTTGCCTTTTCATCTGCAGGCCATTGTCAAAGAATACATTGTACCTGAGAAAAAGTCCCATGAGACCAAAGCAAAACAGGAATCTTTAAGAAATATAAAGAGTGGTGCTGCCTTTTCCTCCCAGGAGCAGACTCATTGTAAACCTCCTTGCCATCTAGTGATCCATTTTAGACTGAAAACTCAGAAGTTAAATGACAGTCAATGAAGGCCCATAAAGAAGTTTATTTGAATGCAAAAATTCAACCTGAAAGAAAGTAAGCCTGACCTAGCTGATTGAGTCAACAAATAAGTTTTTCAAAATAGATTATATGATGGACATTTTTCATAAACTTAATGAGCTAAATTCGCAGTTCCAAGGTTTTCATGAAATACATTTAAAGCATGTGATAAGCAACAGACTCTTGTCCAAAAATTAAAAATCATATTTTCAGAGGTATAATGAAATTTGATATCTTTTTATTTTCCTATCTCTGAGTATATGAGGTTCAATATAGTGCCTCTAAGAGAAAAAGTAACAAGTATAATTGGTGGACATTTGAGAAGCTTTGGTAAGCCTTTAGTGTAATTTTCAGAAACAAAAAAAAACTGAATATCTTGAGTAATAAATCCCTTTTAAGATAGTTTTTCCTCTCAACAAAACTGAAAAACTAATTGAACTGTTAGAGGATAAATCATCAAAAAATTTTGATGAGAAATCACTATGTGATTTTTGACATAAAACTGGTAAGTTGTTTTTAAAAATTTGAGGACATAAAAATCCCTCAAAACTCATATACTTATTTATGTGAGAAAGATTTCTCAATGTTAATATCTAGAAAAATGCAAAATTGGAATTGTGCTAAATTCTGTCTTGTTCCTGAAATAAATATTTGAGTTGATACAGGAAGTGATTTTTTTTTAAAAGTCCTGATCATCTCATTAATAGATAAACTTCCAGTAATAACTTTGATACCTAATAACTGTTTATCTATACAAGGGGTGCCAAAAAATGTATATACATTTTAAGGGATGTATTACTCTTCGAGGTTGAATTAAGTTACAGTAGCAATGTATAGTATGACATTTGCTCTGCTCAATGCTTCCACCATTTTTTTTTTTTTTTTTTTACTGTCCTGACTGTTCCATAGTGATGCTAGCACTCACTTGGTTAACACCATCTTTTGAGCAAATGTCATACTTAAATGTGTATACTATATTTTGGCACCCCCTGTACTTATTATGTATTTTTTCTTTTAATAACTGTTGTACTCATTATAGTAATAAAAACTCAATCCAGATAGTAATTTTTGAAACTTAGAGGATTATAGATTCAATTTTTTTATTTTTAATGTTTGGAGACTGGAAGATGATTAATAAAATCTTTCAAGCATATTACATTAGTAAGATTCTGTGAGACAAATGAAATGTTGGTTGAAAGAGAAAAAGGCGGTATACCATTTTCAACCAATAAATAACTTGTTTTTATATTTTTAAATAGAAAATAGTGAAACTCAAATCATTATAGTACTTAGGTTACAAGTGGATATACTTAAGAATTAATTAACCATTTACATTTAAAATGTCAGTAATAATAATATACCAGAAATTACATTTGCAACTGTTTAAACTTATGATAAAAAACTTAAGGCCTATAGTTTTTGCAGAAGTCTTCCAAGGTTCAGAGTAAACAAACAAACAAACAAAAACCAAAAAGCCCGAACCTTTCTGCTTTGTTTCTCCTGCCTTGTATTTCTGGAATTAGAAGACGTGCTTTCCTGGTCCCACCTTCAGATTTGTTCTTTGATCCACTCTCCCCATAGAAATCAGATTTCTAAATAGCTGAGACTCTCTATCACTAAATTGTGAATATGATAAACTTTCCAAACAAATGCTATACTAATTATTTGCTTTACCATAAGACTGACTCATTACAGGGTTCTTTCAAATAGCAATCTCCTCCAGTGTTTTTGAAATATGGTTCTATGATTATAAAAACTCATCTTGCATTCTATTTACAGACTTTTCACTAAAATACAAATGCGTTGCTTTGATTCTGTAGCAGATTTTCTGAAATAATCCTTTTTAAAGTGTGTTCACAAATATGTTATCGAGTCCAGCATGGCAAAAAAAGGAAAGAGAAAAGAAGAAAGAAAGAAAAAAGACGAAGTAATGAAGTGCTATGGATGCTATCAGAGAAGGAGGTAGGCAACTTACAGCAGCAAGGCCCTTTCAAATATGGGATGGGTAAATTTTATCACTAATTCCTAATAGGATTAAAATATGAGTTAATTTTCATTTGAGAACAAATCTACCTATTGTTTAATATAGTTCTTGTTTCAACATCAATACTGGTCTGATTTTTTTATAGTTTGTTCAGAGACAAGAAGTGTCTGATAAAACAAAGGGAAAAATGTATTTCACAAGGTCTAATGACCTTTGTAAGTCCCTTGACCTCTATATTGACCTCAGTTTTCTTAACTGTAAAATGAAAAGATTGTTCTAAACCAGTTATTTGAGGAGAGGCAGTAGAAGGGGAAAAGAGGGCAGATGAGAAGGGCCTTGCCAAGAGATGAATTTTAGTTGCCAGAACATACACACCCAGCATGACACTCCAGATTCTGACTCAGGCTGCACCACTACCCCAACCAATGTTGAGAACTCCAGCTGTGGGAATCTGTGTTCTCTCCATGGAAGGGGACAAATGGCCAGAAACACAATGCAGAATTTGTAAGATCCCTTCCAGCAATGAGATTCCATGACTCTCTTCAGCTATGACTAGAAACTTAATTGATACTCATCTTTTCCCCTTCTTTCGTCCTTTGTTTTTGGCAAGCATCACGATTTACTTCTTGCTGCCTAGAAAAGGTATATGCCCATGGTATAAAACGAGAGAAGCAGTTCTGAAGCTTAAGAGCTACATTAATCTGTAGCACTATACTTTCATGACTTCACAATTCCCCCAGCTTAAAATACATATGTGTGCATATATATAAGAAATTTTTAAAGATCCTCTTTTCTCTCATCTTGAAGCCTGTTAAAAGATTTGTGTAAAAAGAAGTTACAAAAAGATGAAGTTGCTAGATAGGTATCTTTTCTGAATCAAAGAAGCTCCGACAGGATGGGGCCCGACTTGGTGGTCAGCTGTCAGAGTGAAATTTAATTTAGCAGTAACAATAGACAAAAGTATGTCAGATTAAATGCTTCATCGAGAATCTGAAAAATTTTCAATAAAATGGCCTTGATGTCCGTTAAAGCAGACAACTGAAGGTAGAGGAAGACAGAGAAAGACTATGTGAAAAATAAATTAAGAAAACATCCTGCAGATTCTAGGGGGAAAAAATTTTTTTTATCCCTTCGACTAGCCCTTTTCAATGTAACTTTCAGGGGTTCTTGCTTTCAAAAGGTTTTCCAACCACAATGATGAACTGATGGAGATATTTGTGTCCCTGGATCTAGTGACTTCTTTTCATGGCTCTGAAGCCCACAGTCACTCCCATTTAGAAAATCTTCTATATCCTTTTGAATTACGCTTGATCTCTTTCTATCTAATTAATTACATCTCAGGAACCAAGAAGTAATTACATTAAGAACTTGGAGGCATGCCTTCAGGAATGTCACTATGGCTTTCTGTTTTTTTGCTTTAAAGCAAACCAGCACACTGGAACTTGGTTCAGATTAACAATTTTGTGCATTCAGTTGGACACACAGTGCAATGGTTCAACTCCTGGTTATTAGAATAAGAAATAAGGTGAAATACATTTCTCCCTCTTTCCCTTCCTCCGTCCCTCCCTCTGTCCCTCTCTCTCTCTCTCTCCTTTCTATTCCACTTTAGTATAGTAATTTTAGGCCTCTGGGTTTGAGTGATTACTGGCACATGTTTACTTGAGGGTCAAGTATGATGTAAAGGCAAAAAAAAGGTAAGAACATTACAAGAACTGGCACATGTCAAAGCACAGAATAATAATACAGATCTTCAAAGAAACTTTTTTCTTTCACTACCTTTTTTTTTTTTGAGTTGGAGGCTCACTCTGTCGCCCAGGCTGGAGTGCAGTGGCACACTCACAACCACCCCAGCATCGACCTGCTGGGCTCCAGGGATCCTTCCTCCTCAGCCTTCCAAGTTGCTGGAACTACAGGTGTGCTACCACGCCCGGCTAATTTTTAAAATTTATTTATTGTAGAGACGAGTTCTCACCAAGTTACCCGGGCTGGTCTCAAACCTATGCTTTCGCTTCCCTTTTAAAAAACGTTGTCAATCTAATAGGTGTTGAAGACTATTTGTTAAAGTGTTCTGTGACATAACTACACTGAGATTTCTTCTTCACTGGTCTACTCTCTTAGGCTTCTGTGAACATCTGTGCTGTGTATACAGGCCTCTTTCTAACAGAAGGAAACAGGCCCAAAGAGGATGCATGCTCATAAAAGTTGTAAATACAGTTAAGAAATTCTCTGAAGCTCATAAGCCACCTCATTTCCTAGGCAAGGCCTCTCATCACATTAACTATAATTTAAGTAAGGAGCAGGTGGGTAGAATAAAGCCAGAGGGAAGAGCAGTGGAGGAAAGGGAAGGTGATGAGTGATGAAATGGAAATCAGGTGATTAATGGAACACAGATTTTAAAAAGTAATAAAGAGTTTATCCCTAGGGTAGAAAACAGGAAACAACAAAAGTAAGCACCAAATTACCAAGACAGTAACATAAAGAGAGTAGAACAAAGAAACAGAGCAGGACAAAGAAATGCTCATTTCAGTGTAAGCATTATTTAAAAGACATGGGGGATTTTGGAACTTACCATTTAGGAGCTATTTGTTTAAACAAAAATAAATCTACATTGCCTGGTTTCCTAAAATTACTTACTGATAACGGGCCATAAATGGATAAGAGCCTGCAGCCATGCAGGTATATGGAAACCAGACTTTGTGTCTGTTCAACACTTTTTGTGTATGAGAAATCTGATTTACAACATCAGAGTTCACAAGAAGCCCTCAGCTCCATGACTCCAACACTATTAAAATGAGTGTCTGGATTTTCATAGCAACTATAGAGTGTAAACTTGACTCCCCAGAGAAGTATTTTATGTGTGAATTATCTATGTGTGTATACAAACTAAAAGCAAATTTATATGAGACATACAGGCAATTTACAAACACGATCTGTTCTAAAAGTCTGCACAGTGATAGGAACACAGACACAAATCACAAATGGATGTAGACACCCAGGTTTCTTCACAAAAGCTTACTTGTATACATGCAAGGACAAAATACCACAAAAACAACTCTATTGTAGCAGAAGTAATGAGAATTAAAAATAAAAGAAGGCAGTAACTGTGTATACATGCTTTAATTATTTTGAATGTTAGTACTCAGAAAGCAAGTTTAATTAGAAGATGAACTGATAAAAACAATTATGGAGATTCTTTTTTTTTTTTTTTTGAGTTGGAGTCTCACTCCTGGCCACCGCAGCCTTGACCTGCTGGGCTCCGGCGATCCTTCCACCTCAGCCTTCCAAGTAGCTGGAACTACAGGTGCGCACTACCACGCCCGGCTAATATTTTGATTTATTGTAGAGATGAGGTCTCGCCAAATTGCCCAGGCGGGTCTCGAACCCACGGGCTCAGGTAATCCACTCACCTCAGCATCCCAAAGCACGGGATTACAGGCTGAGCCACCGAGCCTGGCCAATTATGGAGATTCTTAAGGGAACTTCTGGACATATTCAAGAACCACGAAGACTGGTAAAACAAATTTTGAAAAAAGTAGGCCTTATTTCCCGGGGCAATTTTGTTTTTTCCATTTCTATGAATCAGTACTCCCATCAGCCATGATAAGGAACATATCTGGGCTCACATCAGACTCCCTGAATACAGGGTTCAAAATTGATTCAATTTTGACACTTGGGTGTCTAATATGCTCCACAAATGTCTAGAAAATATACAAATGAACAAATAAATGACTTGCTGAAAATAACATTGTGAAGAATGGGGAGGGACATTGTATTCTATAAAAACATTGATTTATTCTATAATTTCTCAAGGTCACAAAAATAATCAGCTGATACAGAAAAGGAACCCCTGCCTCATGCAGAAGTGACTGAAGACAAAAAAAATCCTATAAAATATTGGGAAACATGATAACAAAGCAAATGTCAAATTTGGGCAGTTCTACCAACAAGAGAAAAAGAAGATATGGAAAGAGCCAATAGCAACAACTCTACTGAAATTCAACAGTATGACTTGAGCTCTAAGATAGACTGATAAAAATTAAAATAATAGAAATTATTTATTGAACACTTACTTTGTAACAGGCAGTATATATGTATTATCTAATTTAATCTTCATAACAATCCTTCTAGGTAAGTACTTTTATCATCCTCATCATACAGATAGTGAAACAGACGCTGAGTAAAGTGAAATAATTTTCTCCAAATCACCCACCTAGTAAGGGATGGAAACAGGACTTAAAAACTGACTTCAAAAGGGATCCCATGGGTCCTCATTCCCTTTTAATGTGTCTATCTTCAACAAAACATGAATAGTGCAGCTTGATCACACAACTGATAAACCTTAAAAATAATAAACTGGACAGAATAACACTGAGATTCTAAATTAAACAGACTAGCAGTCATCTAACAGTAATGGAATAAATAAAGCATGAACAATTAAATTAAGTGACAACTTCTGATCTAAAATTTGGTTTTCCTATTGTATATAGTAGAAAATTTAGGCTGCCTGGCCTTCCTTAGGAGGAATCTTCCTTGGAAGGGATTTGTGCTTATTTTTAATCTATCTTAATATCTAATCTATCAGCTACAATGTACCCATATCTATCTTATATTTAATTACATATGTGCCTTGTCTGTCTATTACATGCAACATGTTATAAAATATATTAGAGATTTGTTCAAAGAGTTGAGATTGCTTATAAAGAAATTTATTAGTTGGGTTTAAGACTTACCTGGCAAGTTCCAAGTATAAAATGGTTCAGTTGTGTTATTTTCTAATTTATTCCTTTGAATGTTCAAAGACATTATTCTATGAATGGTAGGGGCATGCTAGAGGTAGAAGAAAAGAAAGAGCAAGCCAATAATAAATTTTGAAGATAAGGCCAACCAATAAGTATATGTTGAGTCTCTTCAACATAATGGCTAGGAAGTCTAATAGATAGTCATATGTAGAAACAGAAAAAATGCTGTTTTAACAGCATCTAATGAGGTTCCAAAAATGCAATGACTTGTAGTTTCTTGCACTTTCATATTCTGTGTAGTATGACACTATACAGCACACTTAGCTCTCTTTATACCGCGATATTTTAATGCAAAAGGAGGTTCTTTCCTATATTTTTAACATTACACAGAAGCTGGCTCCCATGAACCACTTTCACATTACCACTCAGAACTCACTGAGAAAAGCTGTCATTTCTTGTTCTATTCAAGTCAGACTACCTAGTCTCCAGGCACCAAAGTAAAAGGAATGTCTAAGGTAACATCTTCATTTATTCATAAGATTTTCATTTTGGATGGTATTATAAAAGCCAATCAAATTGGGAAAATAATGGGATGATATTGTATATGTTATAAAATGAAAGTTATAATGCAAACAGAAGAGATTCCGCTACAAATGAGGATTGTATTCTTGTCATCTACAAGCATCTTTGCAAAACAACCTATATGGAATAAGTCTTAAAAATCGATTACTGAGGGAGGAAAAGAAAAAAATCCGAAGGATTTTTTTAAGTGCATGTAATACCAAGATTTTTATATGAAATTCAACTTGCTCTCCCTAAAAGAAAACCTGATCAAATAATAGGCAAACCCTAAATACTAACTTACACTCAACACTAGAAAACTGATGTAGAGTAGGTCCTCAAAGAAGCTGAACTAAGAATTCTCCTAAGCTTTATATTCTCTGCTAAGGCTGTTTTATTTCTTAAAGGAAGAGCTTTTGCTTGGCTTTTCTTTTTAAGAAAAAATCTATATAATTATAGGTTTATGGTTACATTTGTATGTATGAACCAAGTATGGATAAAGAAAGAAAAACATCATCAGGAAGCTGGTTATCACTAAATATATAAAGATGAAATAGACTAACAATGTCAGGTGAATATATACTGTAACAAAACTGTAATCTGAATCAAGTTATCAAAATATTTCAAAAGAGAACAAATTTTATGATTTTAAAGTTTATCAAGATGAAATATGATCACAGTTATTAACAATATGCTGTAAAATAAAATATACTTTACTCTGTTAATAATCGCTACAGTTTCTCAGAAAACATTCTTTACAGAGCAACCCTGATTAATGTACAAATGACAGCTTTTCTTCTTTGAGCCCAACCTTACCGCATGCCATTGCTTTCAAGAAAGTTTATAAAAGCTATAGAGATTATAATGTTTTAGACATCATCTTGTGTATATCCATCAATTGTCAGTAAAGAATATTTCTCTTTCACCTTCTCTCCACTCTCCATTTTCCAGTTAGACACTGTGTTTCCATTCCTATATAGCTTGACCACCTTTAACAGGAAAATGACCAACAAATTCTTACGTGGAAAATCTGAAAACATTTCTTCCAGGGTAATATGACCATTAAATATCTGAAGATTAAGACAAGGATAAGGATTTATTAGGCAAAACCACACAGGACTTATATATCATGGGATGCAGGACAGAGCTTATTAAATTATTTCACTGATCACACAACTGAATGTAAAAGGGGAAATGTTTTACTGACTATGGTCAAATTTGGTTGTTGTTACAGTTGATTAAAAGCCCCAGAAGTACCCCTTAGCTAGGTCAGTAAACAAATGTCACTCCATACGATTTTGTTCTCCATGGGAAATGTCTCCAAAGTGCTAGATGTATAAAAATCTAGCTTGAACCGAGATATGAATTTTAGCTTGCTTTTTACCTTTTGAATGGATAAGCACTTTTGACATGAAAATATTTTCCTTATCAACAAGGTACTAACAGAATTCAGATTTACAGATCAGACAAAGAAATACTGAACGTGTTCTCAGTGTTAAATCAAATATAGAGTTATCTAGGAAGTAGATATTTAGTTTATAAATCACCCAAACTCTCCTACTTGCCATCAACTGAGGGATAGAGAAAAATAAGAAACAGAAATTAACCTCCAATTATCCAGGTAGTATTTGTTAATATATCTGCTAACTATCTTACATGGGAAAGACTAGAAGAAGTAGGAAAATATTTGGTAATTATATGTAGATTCTGTTTTTATAATTCCAATCTCTAAGTTTTACTTTCCAAATAGCTACAGACTGCAGCTCTCAAAAGAATTACTCTTTCCAAACTCAGGAAATAACAAGAGAAAAAATAATTTTTACATAAATAAAGTATATGTTAATATTTATACCATTATGTATTATTTACACTTTATATGTTTTATACACAAAAATTGGTACATACCACCAAATGTTAAAATCTTGGTGATATCTGGGTAATAGGACCATAAGACATTTTTATTTTATCTCTACACTTTCATGAATTTTTTTGCTTGTTGTACAACAAGCATGAAATGATATTATACTCAGGGGGAAGAGAGAGGCATTCTCCCACCACCACTCCTGCCTCAAAAAGAAGAATGAGAACCTCAAAAAGAAGAATAAGAAAGAAGAGAAAAGAGAAATATGGTGAAAGTGCTTGCTTCGTACCTTGTCTGCCACATTTCACTTCCTTTCATTTCTGCTTTCCTCAGCTGAAACCATGAGTGTCTAGGCCCCACCTACACCACTGCCCAGCATGCCTCCAACTCTCTCCAATTCCTAGTTTTCCCTTATATAGAATAAAGGAAATAACAGTACTTATAAGAAGTTAGGAAGAGACAGACAGGCCTGTTACAGTTCTTAGCATAGAGCCTGGCTCAAAGAGAATACCCAGCAATGTTTGCTGCACTTTTGTTCACCAGCCTTACCTGACTGCGGAAATCCTAATCCTTATAAAATGTTTAGTTTAAAATAAGCTTTAACAAACAGAAAGTACTTTAATTTATAAACTGAAAGGAAAAGGCAGAGCTGGAACTCAAGTCTTATCCTCCCATACCCCAACTCTGACACACAAATACACAACTTTTGAGTTGGATTGGCCCAGTTATATACAGTACCAGAGGCGCCTTCTCTAGACTTACCTCCAATGGCTAAATTTCAGAAACTTTGCAAGCCAGATGTTAAATACAGCGATTATTTAAAATGAAGTTAAATACAGACACTTCTCAAAGGAAGACATTCAAGCAGCCAACAAACATGAAAAAAATACTCAGCTTCACTAGTCATCAGAAAAATGCAAATCAAAACTACAGAGAGATACCATCTCACACCAGTCAGGATGGCTATCATTAAAACGTTAAAAAAAAAAAAAAACCCCAGATGTAAGCAAGGCTACAGAGAAAAGGGAACACTTCTACACCATTGGTGGGAATGTAAACTAGGTTTACCATTGTGGAAAGCAGTGTGGCATTTTCTCAAAGAACTAAAAATTGAGCTACCATATGATCCAGCAATCCCACTTCTGAGAATATATCCAGAGGAACATGAACCACTCTACCAAAAAGACACCTGCATACATATGTTAACTGCAGCACTGTTCACAGTAGCAAAAACATGGAACTAACCCAGATGCCAATTGAAAGTGGACTGGATAAAGAAAACATGGTACATATACATGATGAACTACTATGCAACCATAAAGAACAAAATCAAGTCCTTTGCAGCAACATGGATGCAGCTAGAGAAATCATTCTAAGTGAACTACCACAGAAACAAAAAACTGAATGCCACATATTCTCACTCATAAGCAGGCCCTGATCACTGGACACATGAGCACAACAGATACTGGACAGTGCTAAACATGAGAGAAATTGGGGAGGGATAAGGGGTACACAACCACACACTGAGTACTAGGTCCACTACCAGGGAGAGAGAGGGCTCACCAGAAGCCCAAACCTCACCTGCACACAATTTACTTATATAGTAAGTCCTCACATGTACCCCACAACTCTAAAATAAAAATAAAATTTAAATTAAAAAATAAAGTTATGTTAAATAATTACATCAATTATACTATAAAAGATAATTACATAAAATATTTTTAAAGTAATAAATGAGGTACACCACACTCTAATGTATACCGTTTAAGGCTATTTTATCAGTAGAGTGGAAATGCTATAGACTTAAGTGCTGCTGTGCACCTCTTCCCAGTTTCACTTTCAAAAAAGTCACATTGGTAGCTTGAAATCAGCCAAATTAATAAATGCCACAAATCAAGACTTGATATTGTTTTGATGTCTTGAGAGTGATGGATGATATGCAAACTAACTTAATGCCTGTGTCTGATATGCTTGGAATGATACACAAAATATAGAGGAATAATACACAAAAAATAGAGAAAAATTATTTCGGCATTAAAAACTTGTATGCAACATTTATGACCTAACAGCACTTGTTTATCAGTTGCAAACACAGACTGGCTATAGATATGAGTTTGGCAAAAAGCAACGAAAGTACTGTGTGAGGATCTACTGTTTATCTGGGATTTACAATAAAGAGTGATTATTTTATTATTATTTATAATTGTATGCTATGCATCTTTTATATCAGTAAAGTTTATAATAAACACATACACACGTGTGTATGCACACACGTATACATAGTTTTCCTGGAAAGCCAGTTGTTAAACATTTACTAGTGCACCCCTATACATTGTTTTAAACTAAGAAGAACCAAGACGCTCTTAAGCAGAGTCCTAGGCTGATCTTCAAAGCACTAAAGTTGGGTTATAAAAAGGTTTAGCCTCAGTTGAGTCCACCCAATTAGGTTATTATATTTAAATACACTCCAGTGGCTGTTACTATCCTGCATGATGATGAAGTAAGCGCATAGCTTCAAGTTCCACCATTATCATAGAAAATTTACTATATAAGAAAGGGAAGTTAGGGAAAGTCAAGATAGCTTTCTACAATTCATGAAAACAATGGAGATACACAGGTAAGTAAGATATGGATTCTCTTTGTCTCGAAGCTAGAAGGACCAACACATAAAACTATCATGTGATAGGAATGGCACTGATTAGGTACAAAGTGCTATGGAATGGCTAGGGAGATCCCATGAGTTCACACCCCAGGTTCTAGCTAATGGCACCAGTCTCATTTGCCTCAAAGCAAGAGAAAGGAGGAACATCCCAGGGAGAAGGAGAAATCTACAAAATATGGAATAATTGGAAGAAGGATTCTAGAATCAGACATCCTTGTCTGAAACTTAGGCTCCCTCATTTATTAACTGTGTGAACTTGGACAAGTTATTTGGCCTCTCTAAGCCTCTGTTTCTTTATTTGCAAAAAGGAGGATAGTCACTTCTGACTCAGAGCATTGCAGTGAGGATCAAATGAGACGCTACAGGTCAAGTGCTTACCCCAGTGCCTGACAGTTCAAAAGTATTCAACACTACTACTGTGTTACCTACTACTGGGATTGTTGTTGTTGTTAACCTTGAGTGTTGAAAAGATTGTGGGAAGGGGGGTGGGCAGGAGAAGGGTGCAGGAATTGGATAGAGAGCACTCCAGGCAGAGAAAACAACAAAAAACAGGGAATGCATGGGGGAGGGCAGTTAGCAGTCCTGAGGTACCAGAGCATTCCTGGAGGTCCAGTTCAGGCTCAACTAAAGAGGGAAGATAAAGAGGGAAGACTAGACCACGGCTCTTCCAAAAAGATTCAAATATACACCCATTTCTTATTCTCTTCTGAGAAAACAAAACAAAATTGAGTTTTTAAGATTATCTTATCCCTTTTCTCCTGACAGGTACTGTAAATTGTGCCTCTGATATACTGTGAAGAGCCTATAAGGGAATGATAAATCAGGTGATATTACATATATTCATCAGTACCTTAATTGTTGTTAAATATAAACAACACCTAAAACTGATCTGCACCAAGATTTACCGCTCTGACAAAAATCCACCTGGAAAAGAACACATGATAATTAAGAAGAACGATCATGGATTTGCAGCAATGTAAGGCATATGAACAAGATTTAAACTCCTCCCCGAGGGAATAACTGGGTGATATTTATTCTGTAGATGAACAATGTGATTATAACAATGGAAAAGATTGATGAGATTTTTTGCTGTGGGAATTTGATTTAGCCCGCTATCTCAGATAATAGAAGGATGCAGAACTGAATCGTCCAGTGCCACTCAAAAATTCTTTGTGAGGGGTAACTAGCACAAAGAATTTTTTTTTTCTAGTGACCTGAAAAAAAAAATGGGTTGCACGTCAAGTAGGCACATTAGACAGCTACAAAGTAACATATTAAAAAAAAAAAAACAGAATTAAGCCAAAAAAAATTCTAAATTAACCACAACAGAATTCAAACAAATGAGAAAAGTTAGAAAGAAAATCACATTCTCATCAGAAATAAGGGAATAAATTTTTTCTTTTTGTGGTCTTTTGGACCTACAGGCTATTAAGTCTCACAGGTTATTTTTAGTAATCTCTCTTGTCCAGGAAACGAGAAACCACCTGGCCTATCTTAGTAAACACAAACTAAAAGCAAGGCAGTATGAGTCTTCTAGAGCCTTGCTGCTTAAAGAGAAGAGAGGTACCTCACCTGGGAGCTTGTTAGAAACATAGTCTTGGGCTCCACCCTAGACCTCCTGAATCAGAATGTGCATTTTTAACAAGATCCCCAGGTGATTCCTTTAGAGCCTGAGAAGGAATGGTCTAGAGACATTCATCACTTAGTAAACTTTCAAGATCTGCAGTGTCCAATATGGTAGGTAGTCACTTGCCACACAGTAGCCATATTAGACACTGAAATTATAATTCAAGGCTTATTTGGACTAACCACATTTTAAGTTCTCAGCACATGTAGCTAATACACATTTTTATCACCACAGAAACTTGTATTGGACACATCACTGAACAAAGGTAACAACAATCCTTGTACTCACAAAGTTTAGATTCTAGTGGTAGGGAGATAGATACTAAACAATAAACATAATAAGTTACTAAATGGTATGTTGGACAGTTAAGTGCTAAAAACAAAAACAAAAAAATAGAACAGCCTTAGAGAGATGAGAAAAACGGAGAGACAGAGAAATTTTAAACATGATCGTTCTCGTAGCTTTCTTGACAAGATTACATTAAAGGAGAGGCAGGCTGTGAGCCAGCAGAAACAGTGCTCCAAACAAAGGCCCTAGGGCAGGTATGTTTAAACCCAGCAAGGGGCCCATGTGGCTGAAGGAGCAGGAGTCAAAGAGTAGGAGGGCAGAGGGGTACAGATCCTGGCAGGGAGAAGGGACTCTTTATCCATTGTAAAAAAAAAAAAAAAATTGGACTTTCACATGGCATGAAATAAGGAGTATTTGCAGGGTTTTGAGCAAAGGAGTGGCACACTTCAATATGACCTCAAAAGTTATTCTAGTTCAGCAAAAAAGAACTATAATCAAAAGTTATTTCTTTTTAATTTGTTTTAACTCAAGGTCATATTTAGATGTAGAAAGATACTATCAGCACTGGCACAATGACTTGGTTTACAACTTTTGGTAACTACTGGAGAGAAGCTTGTTAATGATATATACAAACAGAAGTCATTAAAATTTATCAGTGTAAAATTCAGACACCTTTCCAAAGTCTCCATTAATATGCAGAGTCACAAGGTCTTACAGGTTACTACCCAGAATCTGGAGCCATACTTGCTATAAATACTTTTAGCAAATCCTGAAGAATGTAAATCAGAGTTGCCCAATTGCCCAAAATGTGGAATTCTTCCTAAGTGTCTCATCCTCAAAACCTGATGATTACTTTGTTACTAATTTACATATATTTCTTAGAGACATAAAAATTTGTTAAACAGTTGCAAATTCTTATTTTTTTACCTAACCTCATGTAAATTGATTTCATCTATCATCCCAGTTCAATGCCAAAGCTTTGGAAATCAAGGGGTTTTAAGGTTTGGGGTTTTTTCAGTTCCCAGAAATAATGACATATTTCACCCACAAGTGGAGAACATTGTTACCTTGTAGGTAATCCAACTACAGTTCTATGAAAGATAGAGGCCACTGTAGCTTGTCTACAAAATGCCATCATCAGCCTAAAGGCCTGTGTTCACTAAGACAGCCACATGAAGTTATATTGAACAGGCAATCCTAAAATCACTGAGAACCATTGCCTGCGATTTATTCCCTGAAGACCACCACCAACTGTGATCCAGCCAGAGTTCTGGCAGGAAAATAGAGTAAGGTCATCTTCAGTAAATTAAATCAAATGAACAATAAATCAAGGCATACCAGGTTACTGGGAACTAACTGCTCAGATGCTCATGGCAGGTGAGTGAGTCAAGGAGCACCATTTTTATGCACCTGGGTACAGCATTTTTGAGCTACAGAACATAAGAGGAGACTTTAGCAACCAAATTATTACCAATCTGAGTGATGGGAGTCCAGAACTGAAGTTGTTTTACTATTATTTAATTCCTTCATTCATTCTTTCACTCATTCAACAAATACATATTGAGGACATCCTATAGGCAAAGACTATTTTATCTGCAGAAAATATAGAGTCAGCCGGGCTCGGTGGCTCAACTTGTAATCCCATGCCTTGGGAGGCTGAGGTGAGTGGATTGCCTGAGCCCGCGGGTTCGAGACCCACCTGGGCAACTTGGTGAGACCTCATCTCTACAATAAATCAAAAAAATTAGCCTGCTGTGGTAGCGCGCACCTGTAGTTCCAGCTACTTAGAAGGCTGAGGCGGAAGGATCGCTGGAGCCCAGCAGGTCGAGGCTGCAGTGGCCGGAAGCGGCCACTGCACTCCAGTCTGGGTGACAGAGTGAGACTCCAACTCAAAAAAAAAAAAAAAAGAAAATATAGAGTTTTACATACTACAGGTACTTGTTCACATGAAAGCAACAGTTTTTGTTTTAACCTCCTCGTGGCTTCCTCCTGGAGCCAGGAACCTTCCAGAGCTAGGAGACTGCAAGAGGTCTCTTGTGGATGGGAAGGATTCAGAGACTGCTTTAGAGTAATAAGGAACATGAGACATACTAGCAGAAAGCGACTCTTCACAGGGTAAAAGCCATATGTCTTCAATACGGTTTAAACTCTTTGCTCTAAAGCAAAAGCATCTGAGAGCCTCTTTCATTTTCCTCATCCACCCACAGAGGTTACTCCCAAGAGTTGAAGCCTGCCTCATCCCACCTCCTTTCTGTTGTAGAAAAACCCAAAGGAGCAGAGAAAACCCATTTCCAGAGGCTGGACACATTAAGGCACTAAAAAGTGAGCAAAGCAGCTAACAGGTCTAAAGAATCAGCTATGGGGAAGAGAAGATCCTCTTTGCTGCAGACAGGGCTAAAAGGAACAGCCTGTAGCTGGGGATGGGAAACTCCCACATACAAGCCAAATATGGTACATTAGGCTTCTCCAGCTGAGCAGAACATATGAGATAAATACAGATATACAGAAAGAAAGTTATTGTGAGAGACTGGCTCTGTGATTACAAAGGCTGAGAAGGCCTATTCTTCTGTCTGTCAGCTGGAGGCCCTGGAAAGCTAGAGGTACGGTTCCAGTCTAAACCCAAAACTTAAGAACCAGGAGAACCAATGGAGTAAGTCCCAGTTCAGACTCAAGATGGAAGGCTCAAGATCCAGGAGTACCAATATTTGAAGGGAGGAGAAGATGAATATACCTGCTTGGGCAGAGAGGGCAAATGTGCCCTTTCTCTGGCTTTTTGTTCTATTCAAGCCCTCAATGGATTGGATGATACCCATCCACAAAACATTCTTTAGCCCAGTCAAGTTGACACAAAATCAACCATCACATATACCCTGCCACCTATTTTTGTAAACTAAGTTTCATTAGAATACAACCACACTCATTTGTTTGTTTGTTTAGGGACAGAGTCCCACTCTGCCCTGCAGGCTGGAGTGCAGTGGTGCAATCATAACTCACTGCACCCTCAAACTCCTGAGCTCATATGATCCTCTTACATCAGCTTTCTAAAAAGCTGGGACTACAAGTGCATGCCACTGCACCCAGCTAATTAAAAAAAATTGTTTTTTTTAGAGATGAGGGTCTCACTATGTTGCCTAGGCTGGTCTCGAACTCCTGGACTCAATTGATCCTCTTTCTTTGGCCTCACAACATGCTATGGTTACAGGCATGAGCTACCAAGCCCAGTCCATTTGTTTACATATTACATATACCTGCAGAGTTGAGTAGTTGCTACAGAGATTATATGTTCTATAAAGGTGAAAGTATTTACTCTCTGGCCTTTTATAGAAAAAGTAAGCCAATCCCTGGCCAAGAACTATACTGTCCAATATAGCAGCCACCAGCCACATGAAACATGCCTGGTCCAAACTAAGAAGTGCTGTAAGTGTGAAATACACACTAGATTTCAAAGACATGTAAAATACTTCAATAATTTTATATTGATTATAGGGTGAACACTAACATTTTTTATATACTGAGCTAAGTGAGATAAATTATTTAAATTAATTTCATCTGTTTCTTTTTACTCTGTTTAACATGGCTACTAGAAAATGCAAAATTACATACGGGGCTTATATTTGTGGTTCACAAATGGTGGTTCACATTTGTGCACTGGTATAGAAGAAGAGCATGTATACAGAGCTTGGAGACAAGCTGAATAGGAAAACTCTGTTCTCACTCTACCCTCCACTTTGTCTTTGTTTTTTATACTTCACTCCCAGATCTTTGCTTTAATACGTATTCCAAATTCACAAACTCAAAAATCTGAAATTCATGTGGTCACTATTGCTGAAAATTCAACAAAAGAAAATACATATCCATCAGAATTTCACACAAAGAAGGGTTGGTGGCTGAGTTGTATAGTGGACATCTGCTGTGTTTGCTGCCTAGCAACATTCTTTCTACTACAGCAGAGCTTTATGAAAACTCCACACGGGAGATGCTCTTTGATGTTTATGATCTACGTAAAAATTCATGTATACCAATCGATTTTCAACAAAGATGCCAAGTCCATTTAATAGAGAAAAAATAAGCCGGGCTTGGTGGCTCAGCCTGTAATCCCGCGCCTTGGGAGGCTGAGGTGAGGGGATTGCCTGAGTCCTCCGGTTCAAGACCCGCCTGGGCAACTTGGTGAGACCTCATCTCTACAAGAAATCAAAAAATTAGCCGGGTGTGGTAGCGCACACCTGTAGTTCCAGCTACTTGGAAGGCTGAGGCGGAAGAATTGCCAGAGCCCAGCAGGTTGAGGCTGTGGTGACCGGGAGCGGCCACTGCACTCCAGTCTGGGTGACAGAGTGAGACTCCAACTCAAAAAAAAAAAAAAAAATAGAGAAAAAATAGTCTTTTCAACAAATGGTGCTGGCACAACTGGATAGACACACACAAAAGAATAAAGTTGAACCCCTACCTCATACCATATATAAAAATTAACTCAAAATGAATCAATAATATAAATATAAGAGTTAAAACCATAAAAGTCTTCAAAGAAAGCATAGGGGTAAAATCATGACCCTTGTATCTAGCAATGGATTCTTAAAAATGATAACAGCAGCACAAGCAACAAAGTAAAAAATAGATAAATAGTAACTTATTGAAATTAAAGACTTTTGTGCATCAAAGGATATTATCCAAAAAACTGAAAAAACAATCTACAGGATGGGAGAACATATTTGCAAATCATATATACCTGATAAGGGTCTAGTATCCAGAATATACAGTAAAAGGAATTCTTAGTACTCAACAACAACAACAAAATTGAAAACATTTTTTAATGGGTAAAAGACTTGAATAGATATTTCTCCAGAGCAGATACACAAATGGCCAACAAGAACATAAAAAGCTGTTCAGCATCATTAGTCATTAGAGAAAAAGAAATCAAAACCACAATGAGGTACTGCTTCACACCTATTGGGATGGCTATAACTTTTTTTAAAAATGGAAAATAACAAGTGTTAGTAAAGATATGGAGAAATTAGAACCTTCCAACTTTGCTGGTAAGAAGATAAAATGGATTAGCCACTGTGAAAATAAGCTTGGTGGTTTATCAAGAAAATGAATATGGAATTACCATAAAACCTAGAAATGTTGCTCCTAGGTATACACCCAAAAGAATTGAAAATAGGTACTCAGATAGATATATGTACACACTTGTTCATAGCAACAGTATTCACAACAGCCAAAGGTTAGAAATAGTCCAAATATCCATCAAAAAATTAAAAAAGCAAACCATAATAAATACATACAATATAATATTATTCAGCCCTAAAAAAAACACAAAAAAGTGAAGTTCTGATACATGCTAACCAGGGTGAACTTGAAAACATGCCAAGTTTTGAAAGAACACAAAACACTGCATGTTATATGACTCCATTTATATGAAATATCCAAAACAGGTAAATCCATAGAGACAGAACACAGATTCACGGCTAACAAGGTAGGGAGAAATGAGAAGAAGCTGCTTAACAGGTATGGAGTTATATTTTAAAGGCTTGGAAATGTTTTGAAACTGAATAGAGATGGCAGTTGTATGACACTACCAACAAGCTATATGCCACTAAATTGTTCACTTTAAAATGGTGAATTTTATGCTATATAAACTGAATCTTAATAATTTTTAAAATCATATATTTTTGTATTCTATCCATCATAATTGTGATTTCTCCAATTTAAAATACATTTTACATTACTTAATCATTTCTAATACTCACCTCTCTTCCAAAAAATTATAATAAAATTGACATAAGACTTTGTAAACTACCCAAAATCCACACAATATATATTTCACTCTTTGGGCTAAGTTAGTCAGAATTAGTTTCTGTTGCTTGCAATCAAAAACTGTAACTGATATGCCGCCTTAGTATGTCAGTCAGGAAACCTGAGCTCTAATTCGAGGTCTGTATCTAATTAGCTGTTAATCTCAGGAGAAATTATTTAAATTGGCTTGGATTCAGCTTCCACATATGCAAATTTAAAGGCTTAGACTAAAGTATTCCTGAGAGTTTATAATCCCATAAATGATACAAAATAACATCTTCTTAAATATTATCCAAGAAGAAGTTACTGTCAGATAGCTGTGGTTTGATATTTTCCCAGTAAAAAGTAAATTTGCAAGGTGGGTCCTGCCTTTGCTCCAGCAATTTCCTCCACTTCACTCTTCTGGCTCCTCAGTAATGTTTAACATGCACATTCCAATAGATAAAAACCCTCAAAGGTCTTCAGCATGTCTCTTTTCATCTCACTGATGTGAAAAGGCAACTCAAATGAAATGGTTAGAGACAATGCTCAAAATTTAAAGTTGCATCTAAGTTTCCCAGCCAAATGTTCAGATTGTGGTACAGAGACTCCTCAAGTGCATTTCAAAAGTTCTACTTATGATTCAAAGGGCTGAAAAATAATTTTCCCCAAGAAAGCTTGGCTTTCTGCCCTGACTAGGCTGCTGTGGACAACAGCCTTTCCTTTCTAAAAGCAACAATAAGCTGGGCACAGTAGCTCATACCTGCAACCCCAGCATTTTGGGAGGTTGAGGCAGGAGGATTGCTTAAGCCCAGGAGTTTGAGACCTGCCTGAGCAACATAGCAAGACCTTGTTTCTACAACAAATCAAAAAATTAGCCAGATGTGGTGGTGTGCACCTGTAGTCCCAGCTACTCATGAGGCTACGTCAGAAGGACCAACTGAGCCCAGGAGGTTGAAGCTGCAGTGAGCCGTGATCATGTCACAGCACTTCAGTCTGGGCAACAGACTGAGATCTCAACTCAAAAGATAATAATAAAAAATAAAAATAACAATAATAGTTTCTATCTCTTGGCTTATAAAGATGAGTTTTAAATTATTAAGAATAATTTTAAAAAGACAAAAAAATTGAGTATTTCATCCAAAAGTTACAAAAGCATTATGTTGGGGAAGTTTGAGAAGTTTATTAGGTCAATCTAGGCTCTAATATACTCAACTTATTGATTGAAACCTGTACGCACTATAAATCACACTGGTCATGGAGGTGGCACCAGCTAAAAATGAGAACACAGATCATTGATCTGAGAGTTCTGGGCTTTCTCACGGGCTAGGCATTATAAAATCACTTTCTTGGTTCCACCTCAAAGATCAATCTGCCTTTTTTATACACACTTTGGCCACTTCAAAAGTGCTATAAGATTGTAATGATTATTCTTGGCTTTGGTGTCAGAGCACTTGGGTTGTAATCTAAAACTCACCTAGGGGAGGTGGGTGGCCCGACTATGCCTCAGTTTCCTGAACTGTAAAACAAGAAAAATAATGATGTTTCCCAAAGCCTGGTATATATACCACTAGGAGTATACTAGATGACATTAGATGGTATATGAGTAATTTTCTTTTTATTTTAATAATTATTTGTGTGATTCAAAGCATATTAAATATATATGACTAGCACACCAAGTACTATGGTTTGAATGTGTCCCCCAAAGTTCATGTGTTGAAAACTTAATTCCCAATGCAACAGAGGTGGGTCCCTTAAGAGGTGATTAGGTCACAAGGGCCCTGCCCTCATGAATGAATTAATGCCATTATCATGAGTGGGTTATTTATTGTGGGAATGGATTCCTGATAAAAGAATGAGTTAGGCTCTCTCCCCTCTCTCATGCACTCATGCTCTTTTGTTCTTTGGCCATTGGATGACTCAGCAATTGGGCCCTCCTCAGACACAGTCCATTGATCTTAAACTTCCCAGACTCTGACCATGATCCAAATAAATTTCTATTCATTATAAATTACCCAGTTTCAGGTATTCTATCAGAGCAGCACAAAAGAGACTGAAACACCAAGCTAATTAATATTATTGTTTAGGACAAGTCTAAGTCAAGGAAAAGAAAAAGTGAGTTCCAAATAGCCCTAGTTGGTAAGGGAAAGTTTTTTACAAAATAAGTCTAGTTGATAATTGTAAAAGAATTAACAGAATTAGAAATCATGATTTTGGAATCACTTAATGACATACTTGTTTTAGGCAACAATTATCAATAGAAGAGACCATTACATGAAAAATTAATTAATGTGGAACTTGAAAGTTGAATGGCCAGGCTGTCACCTGCCAAACCCACTGATGAATCTTAGCATCACTAAAAGTGGTTTCAAACAGTGGACACCTCCTAATGAATGCAGCATGAAGAATACCCTCTATGAAGCATTTCTTGCCAAGAATATTTACATTAAATCAAATTGACTTCCCTTATAAGAAATAAGAGTGATGGAGGAACAAGTTAAATGACACCACAAGAAACCAGAATGTGTGACCACCTATACAACAGACCCTACTTCTAAAACAAGTCTACAGTGGGAATGGAGGCCAGATTTTTCTAGATTAAGAGATTTAAGGGACATATGTGTGGGATGTTCAGACCTTGTTTGAATTTGAAAAAAAAGAAAAACAGTAAGTGACATTTTCAAGTCAGTTGGGGAAGTTTCGATGTGAAGCAGGATTAGATAATACCAAATGATTACTGTTTATGTTGCTAGATATAATAATGGCATTGTAGTTACGTACAAAAATGTCCATTTTTTATAAGCTGCATTCTGAAGTACATCAGAGTAAAGTGAAGTGATGTCTATGATTTGCTTTAAAACACTTCAGAAGAGAGAAAGCAAAAGAAAGAAAGGAGAGGAGGGAAAAAGAAGATTAAAAAATACAGCAAAAATCTTAACGATTATTGAACCTAAGTACACAATGGGCTACATAATTTGCAAGATTCAGAGCAAAAGAAAAACTCAGCGTTCCTTATTCATAAGTGACTAAGAATTTCAAAATAGTGACAGTAGAAAACTAAACTAATCGGACTCTCAGGGTAGCATGCCCGTGAAGCCGGCTCTATGTGATTGGTATATAGAAATTAAATGTGGTATTCAAGCCGGGCTCGGTGGCTCAGCCTGTAATCCCGTGCCTTGGGAGGCTGAGGTGAGTGGATTGTCTGAGCCCGTGGGTTCGAGACCCGCCTGGGCAATTTGGTGAGACCTCATCTCTACAATAAATCAAAAAATCAGCCGGGCGTGGTAGCGCATACCTGTAATTCCAGCTATTCGGAAGGCTGAGGTGGAAGGATCGCTGGAGCCCAGCAGGTTGAGGCTGCGGTGGCCGGGAGCAGCCACTGCACTCCAGTCTGGGCAACAGAGTGAGACTCCAACTCAAAAAAAAAAAAATGTAGTATTCATATAACATTCTCTCATTTGTGTGCATTTAGAAGACTTCCACGATACTTTAAAGTTCACTTAAAGAAAAAAAATTAAGGATATGGAAAAAATCGTGAAGGCTGCAGATATGGTGCTGCAATTTCCAAAATACCGGTGTAATCATGAAAAGCATTCAGAGTGGTACCTGGCACGCAGCAAATGCTCAGGTTAGCTCTTGCTACTGCTGTTGCTGCTAGCACTACTATTTTTACAAAGACTACACTTAGAGCTAGTAAGAAACATCAGCATTTTATAGAAAGATTACAACATTTTGTGGAACCATTTCTTTAGACACATTGTGAAATTCTTACTGGGGGATCTGCCAATATACAGAAAGTCTTAAACTTAGGTCTTACCAAGATTTCTGATTATATTTTACTTCCTCGTACCTTAGACTCTGAAACTTGTGAGGGATTTCAACTGTGGGATACTGCAGCACTTAGAACAGAATATTATTCCAATTTGAAGATTCTTCTGAAAGCCAGGCTCTTCTTTGTAAGTCAAGAGACGTGACTTATGGTAGCAAAGAAGGAGTATCAGAGTGAAATAAGTCCTCATGGGTCTGAATCTTCATGACTAATGCTTTGGTTTTTCTTGAGTGATTAAGGCCATTGAAGATGATAAATGTCAAAGGGGTATAATGGGACCTCACTCTCCATTTATTTATTTATTTAGAGTTGGAGTCACTCTGTCGCCCAGGCTGGAGTGCAGTGGCACACTCAATGCCATCCCAGCATCGACCCACTAGGCTCCAGCAATCCTTCTGCCTCAGTCTTCCAAGTAGCTGGAGCTGCAAGAGCGCTACCACACCTGGCTAATTCTTGATTTATTGTAGAGATAAAGTCTCGCCCAGGCTGGTCTCGAACCTGCGAGCTCAGGCAATTCTGAGGCAGAGCCACCGAGCTTGGCCGACTCTCCCTTTAATTGTCCAAATTAAGCTGCCCTGGATTAAAATCTTCTCAAAATAAGTAAACTGTAAAAGTTAGATTATTATAACCTAAAACATTTACTGAATCACAATAAAAACATCTTACCTTACAAAGTTAAAGGCACAATGATTTTATCAGAATCTACTCTAGCCTGTTACCTAAATCACGTTTCACATACTCAGAGTATACCTTAGCCTTATTTTATTTTTTTAAACATTAGACTGAAAGTACTCTTGAGGATTAGATAGGGTCTAATAAAGATTAGACTTATTTTGCACAGAGAGCAATTTAGGGAAAATGGATAAATTGATGGATCAACAATTTATTTGTCCATCCAGAATGAAAATAGTTTTTTTATTAAGTCCCAAAAGAAAGGTATATTTTTATAAGTTAGACTATTCACTTAGCACATCAATGAGAAAATTGTCACTGCTATTTTTAGACATTCTAATGTTAATACCTTAGCACGCTTGAGTTAAGAGTTTTCTAATCTTTAACTAGATTAAAGGGCCTACATCGAATTAAGTAGACTGCATATAGCTCAAAGACCAGGGATAGTAGAGATGTGTGCGGTATCTGTTGCATCTATTAAACACTTGCACAAGAAATATGGGTATATGCTATCAAAAGGACTGTTCACAAACATTTCATCTCTATTCAGTTATCGTCCTCCGAAGCAGATAGCAAGAATACAATAGGAGCTACTTGTATGTTATTCCCCCCTGAAAAGAAAACCTTTGCTCCCCTGAGAGTCCATAACCAGCTGAAAGTCCAAGCCAGACTGGTAACCCAGAAGAGAGGGAACATGCATATAAATTAGCAATAGAATGCAAAGATAGTGCTTCCTCTCCCTGGCAGCCCTCCCCTGCCTTCCTTTCCTCCCCTAGAACTTCCCCTCTGGGCCTTGGCATGCATCTGGACACTGGACGCCACAACTCAGTTTAGAACTTACCAAAACAAGACTCAATATTCTCCCATTAAAATTAGCAGGACTATCCAGACTCAGCAGCTCCTGAAAGAAAGAGATCAAGTGTGTGCAGGTCATCATTCCTATTGGGTCTCTTGATTTATCTACCAATTAGCAACACTATTGGAACTTCTTTTACCTGTGTGTGATTATGACTATTAATTCTTGATTTAACTTCTACTTTTTCAGAAATCTGACAAACTTACAATTGTTGGTATTTACTCTAGCCTCCTAACAAAGATAGACACACCCATCAATAATTTATAGATGGGTATGAGCCCACAATTTAAAAAATAAACCAAAAGCAAACAAGCAAAAAAAAAAAAAACCCTGCTCATTTCAAGGTGCATTTATCACTGATTCCTCCAATGCCCTTCAATAATTCTTTTGAGCCAATAAAATAAGTTGAATGAACTAGAATAATACCTTAAAGATATAACAAAGGTAATTATGATAACAAAAACGTGAGAATTTCAGAAATATTTGTCTCTTTCTTGAATGCACAGTGCAGTACAATCTGGGAACTGAAAGAGTTTTTACCAAAAAGCATATATTTATCTTTCCAGACATTTCTTTTACCTGACCTACTTGTATGGCCATGTGACTGAGTTTTGGCAAATGGCATATTTGCCAATTCTGGTTAAGTCTTTTAAGAAACAGGTGTACCTTCTTGCCCTTGCTTTCCCTTCCACTGTCTAGATGCAGATAGCATCATGGACCTAGAGGAAGGCAGGGATGCAAGATAGATAGGAGAAATCTGAATCATCCCAGGAAGAAAACTCCTTTGCGGGAACACCGATGCCAGATTGTTATGTAAGTGAAAAATAAACTTCTGTTTTGTTTAAGCCATATTACATTGTGGAGTCCATGCACCATCCTTGTTAATTAATGAAGTAAGTTAAGTTATTAAAAGCACATATTTTACCTGGGACATCTTGTAGTGGCAGAAAGAAGTTAAAAGCTAAGGGGATTAAACCTTAAATATCTAAAGATGAAACTATAAGAAATCTGGGAGAATGGAAGTAAGTTGTGGTATAAAAGAAATAAAACTGGCCATGAGGTGATTATTTTTGAAGTTGGATATGGGTACATGGGAATTTATCACACTATTCTGTATAGTTTTACATATATTTGACATTTTACACAACAAAATTTTAAACAATTTAAAATAAAACAAAAAGAAGAATATTTGAAAAAGTTATCACTGGCCTGGGATGAGAAAAATTGAGGATCAAAAAGGCTAATGACCAAAATGAATTAAAATGTATAAAATACATTTTTAAAATGTATATAATGTACATAATGACATCAATAAATAGCATCATTGGCTACCAATTGGAAGTTATTAGGCATTTATTCAGTAATATGAAAACTAAAATATGATACAGAAACAGATGTTTTCCTGCCTCTATGAACTGTATTTCAGGACAACCAAATAGTTGAAAAGAAAAAGTTCTTTATTTTTTTAGGGTTGGATTTCCGGTGAAAACAGGAAAACCTGCTAAATAAATTCTAAAAGAACTATAACTCTCAAAAAAATTCTTTATAGAATTCCATGTAACAAACACAGGAGAAATGGCAAAATTAGGAAACTGTCAGTTTATAATACCTAATGAAATAAAACCTGTATCCAAATATATCCGGAACAAGACAAGGTTGCCCATTTTCACCTTTCTTGCTTAACATAGTATTGGAAGTCCTAGCTAGAGCAGTCAGACAAGAGAAAGAAATCAGTGTATTCAAGTAGGGAAAGAAGAAGTCAAGCTATTCCTCTTGGCTGATGATATGATTCCATACCTCAAAAATCCAAGAGAATCTGTCAAAAAACTTCTTGCACTGATAAAGGACTTTAGCAAAGTATTAGGGTACAAAATGAATGTGCAAAAGACAGTAGCATTCTTATAAACCAACAACAAACAGGCAGAGAACCAAATAAAAAGCACAATCCCATTCACAATAGCCACAAAAAAAATAAAATACCTCGGCATCTTCCTAACCAGAGACATGAAAGACCTTTACAATGAAAATTACAAAACACTGCTCAAAGAAATAAAGATGACACAAACAAATGGAAAAATATTCCATGCTCATGGATTGGAAGAATCAATATTGTTAAGATGTCCATCCTACCAAAGCAATCTACAGATTTAATGCAATACTCATTAAATTACCAGCAGCATTCTTCTCAGACCTGGAAACGACTATACAGAAATTCATATGGAAACATAAATAACCACAAATAGCCAAAACAATCTTCAGCAAAAACAAATAAACAAAACAAACAAATAAACAAAAACAAAGCAGGAGGTATCACACTCCCAGACTTTAAACTTTATTATAAAGCTACAATAATCAAAACAGTCTGGTATTGTTACAAGAACAGCCATATAGATCAATGGAACAGGATAGAGGTTCCAGAAGCAAAACCTCAATTTCTCAACCAACTCATCTTCGACAAAGCCTCCACCACCAACTACCGGGGAGAGGAGAATCTATTCAGTAAACGATGCTGGGGAAACTGGTTGACCACTTGCAGAATTCCTGATCAAAACCCCAAGTGCCTATGCCATAAGAGATGAGATAGACAAGTGGGACCTCATCAAACTGACAAGCTTCTGCAAAGCAAAAGAAACCATCAAGAGAGCAGGAAGACAACCCACAGACTGGGAAAAAATATTTGCCAACTGTATGTCTGACCAAGGCCTTAACATCTAGGATCTACAAGGACCTCAAACGCACCGGAAAGAAAAAAAAAAAACAGCCCCATTACAAACTGGGCAAAAGATATGAATAGACACGTCTCAAAAGAAGACATACGAGCAGCCAACAGATACATGAAAAACTGCTCAGCCTCGCTAGCCATCAAAGAAATGCAAATTAAAACCACACTGAGATAACCTAACTCCAGTCAGGATGGTCATCATCAATAACTCCAAAAACAACAGATGCAGGGAAAAGGGAACACTTCTACACTGTTGATGGGAGTGTAAACTAATACAACCTCTGTGGAAAACAGTTTGGAGATTCCTAAAAGATCTAAAAACCAACCTTCCATACAACTCCACACTCCCCCTACTGGGAATATACCAAGAACTCAAAGCACTCTATGAAAAAGATACCTGCACATGTATGTTTATTGCAGCATAAACATGGAACCAACTGTGCTGCCCATCGAAAAAGGACTGGATAAAAAGAATGTGGTACATATACACGATGGAATATTTCACAGCCATAAAGAAGGGCAGAATTATGAACTTCCCGGCAACTTGGATGGTCTCAGAGTCTATAATACTGAGTGATCTATCATAGAAACAAAGAACTGAGTATCACATGTTCTCACTCATAAGTGGACCTTGAACAATTATCATAATACTATAAGAAAAGGATTGGCGGTAGTGCTCAACCCAGGCTGGGCACGGTGGCTCACACCTATAATCCCAGTACTTTGGGAGGCCGAGGTGGGAGGATTGCCTGAGCCCACGG
>CAUYQG010083352.1:0-14345 GCA_963574415.1 Tarsius wallacei
TCTTCCTGACTGACCAGAAATCGTACGGCTTTCTACTCAGGACATCATAAAACCTCTACAGCAGTTTAGGGAGTATGGGCTATACCACTGCTTTTCTTTTCTTTTTTTTTTTTTTTTTTTGAGTTGGAGTCTCACTCTGTCGCCCAGACTGGAGTGCAGTAGCCGCTCCCAGCCACTGTAGCCTCGACCTGCTGGGCTCTGGCGATCCTTCCGCCTCAGCCTTCCAAGTAGCTGGAACTACAGGCGCGCGCTACCACGCCTGGCTAGTTTTTGATTTATTGTAGAGATGAGGTCTCGCCAAGTTCCCCAGGCGGGTCTCGAACCCACGGGCTCAGGCAATCCACTCACCTCAGCCTCCCCAGGCGAGGGATTACAGGCTGAGCCACCGAGCCCGGCACCACTGCTTTTCAAAAGGAACCCTCCTTTTTAAATCCCATCAAGGTTATTGTTTTCTCTTAGGAGAACTTAACTTTTAAATGGGTGTGGCTGTACACCACCTTAAAAATGGCTCGTGCTGTATGAGGAAAGAGTTTTTGTTTTTACTGTAGAGGAAAAATAATTGCCTATGACAACATGAAACTTTGTGGACAAGAAAAGAAAGTGAAAATGCCCAAAGATGTGCTCAGCCTCAGGGCCTGACAGAATTGGAAGCTAGCAGTATGTCTCAAGAGCGTCACCTGGCCTTGCCCCTTCCTCCTTGAATAATCACTGAGCCAGTCCCTGAAGGTTTCATATTAGCTACAGCTTTGCCTACTGGATGTAACTGGAAAAAGAAGACTCTCATCGTTGGTACAGTGTGGGCTGGCACGTGCCGAGAATGTTCTAAGCTGCAGAATGAGAACTGCCAACAGAAAGGCCTTTCCAAACCAAAAATGTCCCTAAAAATGTCCATCAGCCTTTAGACTGTCTTATGAAAATTCTATGATGGAACAGTAGTTATGAACAGTGATTATCCAAATACAGTGTTAAATGCTCTTAATGAATTTTAACGTGTTTTTCGCATTTCTATGTGTTACTAAACAACTTTTTCAAGTTTGGTAACAATAACTTCCTGCAGCCTCTAAGTGCTGCAGGCCTTTCCTTAGACCCTAACAAAACACACCACGGAACAGGTTCCAGCAGTCATGGAGAGGTTTGTGGTCACAGAGAAATAGGGACTAAGAAGGCAGGGACATGGAGGGGGACTTGGGGTTTAGGAGGGAGGGGTGCTGTGTGGGAGAGAAAAGATGGCTCCATCTCAGGGCATTCTAGGGAAGAAGAACTGGTCTACAAGTGGTGCAGTGCGGAAGCAGCAGACATGACACACTCGGATACCTTCAGATGTCAGACTCCTTCCCGCAGGCGCGGAACCTTCCCAACTGCCTCCTCCTGCTCTGGGCGGGGAAATGGCCCCAATTGCCAGGAAGGTGACCAGCACTCTTTGGACCACGCCACCTGCCACTGTTCTGCATGGCCCTTCGCCCCGAGCTCCTTGCTGCTCCTGCCCTGCCTCCCATCCTGCCACCCCTCCAGGGCTCATCACCAGCCCTTGCACTCCAGTTCTGCCCGTGACAAGAGTGAATTCTACTGGGAACTCCGCAGTCCCAAGGTGGGATCCAACAGCCTGCGAGTCTCTAGAGAAAATCCTTTAGCAAAATCTGAGATAAAATGTAGCCTCTACCTAGCCCTAACTCCATGAAAAAAATTTTTTTTTTGAGTCAGAGTCTCACTCTGTTGCCCAGGCTGGAGTACAGTGGCACACTCCCAGCCACCGCAGACTTGACCTGCTGGACTCAGGTGATCCTTCCACCTCAGCCTTCCAAGTAGCTGGAACTACAGGTATGCACCACCATGCCTGGCTAATTTTTTGACTGACTGTAGAGATAAGGTCTTACCAAGTTGCCCAGGCTGGTCTCAAACCCATGGGCTCAGGCAATCCTTTCACCTCTGCTTCCCAAAGTGCTAGAATTATAGGCATGAGCCAGTGTGCCCGGCTAACCCCATGAAATAGTATCAAAAGTCTCCATCATGTCCAATACAAAGACCAAAAGCCCAGTACAGAGACAGATGCATTCTCCTTCCAACAAAGAAACTGCCGCTTCCAGTCCTTAGATTTTAAAACTTGACCTCATCTTTATTTGCTTGATTTCATTCCTTTGAGATACAATTGGTATTTACAAATACAGGAAATGTCTAACAAATGCTTTTTTTTTTTTCTGAGTCAGAGTTTCACTTTGTTGCCCAGGCTGGAGTGCAGTGGCATGCTCAGGGCCACCGCAGCCTCAACCTGCTGGGCTCAGGTGATCCTTCCGCCTTAGCCTTCCTAGTAGCTGGAACTACAAGCACGTGCCACCACACCCGGCTGATTTTTTGATTTATTGTACAGGTGAGGTCTTACCAAGTTGCCCAGGCTGGTCTCAAACCCCTGGGCTCAGGCAATCCTCTCATCTCCACCTCCCAAAGTGCTGGGATTACAGACATGAGCCACCATATCCAGCTCAACATTTACTTTTATTTAAATAGTTTTAAAATTCTGAACAAATATAGCAGGAACCCCTGTAAACTGTAGCAGGAGACTCCCAAAGTTTGAGTACAATTCTGATACTCAGTGAAGTTGGCTAACTTTATAAGAGAGCTAAAAAACATTTCCCACTCATAAATACAGTTACTGTTTAGTGGAGGACTCTGTAAAACTCTGTGTCAAAAAAGTTCTTGCAATCAGGTTTCCTGCTTCTGGGGTAGGGGGACCCCTTCTCCCCACTTTCCCCAAAAGCACTTTTCAGAATCACTCTGAATGATGGAGCCCACAGAAAAGCTGCTTGGTAACTATGGTAACGGATAAAAAAATGGCTTTTAGTTATAATTGAATGCTTATTTAAAATTACAACCATTTTTTCTTCCTTGAGTTTTAAGTCTATTAACGGGTTTGATTATACAAAAGAAATCAGTATGAAGGCATTAGAAGTACTTAAAATATTCTGGTTTAATGCTGCCAGCCCCCTTCCAAACTCGGTCTATCAGTATACCAAATGACCTACTAAAATTTCAAGTGAAAGGATTTAAGATGAATTTAAATATTTGCCTCTCTGACCCTATATATCCATGCTGTACGAAGCTGAGACTGTCTCTCAATGTTAGCAGCCTTGGCCATGACAGACTCGAGGCAGATGTCCTAGTTTCCAAGGCTAGGGTGTCTAAGATGTGACTAGTCATTAGCTTAGAACAGCAGTAGGCAATCACAGGGGACCAAGGGTAAAAAGACATTAAATCTTAAATCTCAGATATTAGACATTCCAATTCAGAACTCTAATCGACAAGATGTACTATGGACACTGAAGAATGTATGACTCAATTCTGATGATCATAATATACCAAAGAGCTAAATCACTACCACATGAAAAGATACAGAAACAGAACTGGCCATTGTCTAAAGAAAGGGTCTTCATCCAACACTCCCATGTGTTCAAGACCATCGAAGGGCAAGACAGTGGAGAGGAAAAACAATGAGGAAGTTACTATCTAATCAGCCAAGACACAGCCATAACCAGGAGATGACAGAAGGGCTGCTGAGAAAAGAGAAAGCCTACGGGGAATGATCCAGAAGATTTCATGAACAACGTAGGAAGGGTTCGCCGTTCAAATGGGGTTATCACCGACACACAAGGGTGCAGGGAAGAGGAAGCAGACAGCTGGTCTTGGAGGCTGTTGGCACTACCTGATGAAACACAAAGTACAGGGACTTGCGGGAGTCAAGTCTGCGTCAGGTGAAGTGAGAGGAAAATGAGCACCCGGGGATATCTGGTTCCCTACCCACAAGTCTCTACTTATACTTTCACCACCTCCATCAAGCGAATACTCTCCCTCCCCTTAGAACACCTTAGGCCTCCAGGCTGCAAATTCCCCCCGGGGAGGAGAACCCTGCTGGGGTGGCAAATCAACAATGCCTGTGGTAAATATGCATTTCGTGGAAAAATAGTACACTGACAAATGTGAACGTACATGAAATTTTCTAGAATAGTTTTTTTCTGACTGGGATCCTTGTTCCAAACTAATTTAAGGACACAATTTCAGTTGTAAAGTCTTAGAACTTTGGGCCGGGCTCGGTGACTCAGCCTGTAATCCCAGCGCTTTGGAAGACCGAGGCAAGTAGATTGCCTGAGACTGCGGGTTTGAGACCAGCCTGAGCAACTTGGTGAGACTTGTCTCTACAATAAATCAAAAGTCAGTCAGGCGTGGTAGTGCACGTCTACAGTTCCAGCTACTTGTAAGGCTGAGGCGGAAGGATCGCCCGAGCTCAGCAGGTCGACACTGGGGTGGCCGTGAGTGTGCCACTGCACTCCAGCCTGGGCGACAGAGTGAGACTCTAATTAAATAAAAAAGTCTTAGGACTTTGACAGCATTCTAGGTATTTCAAACCAATGATGGATGACACTGTCAGTATCTATGTATCTTAGTATCTATGTATCTTTAAAGTTTATACTCTGTGGTCTTGTAACAGTGTTAATTTCTGCAGAAGTTCTACCCTGACCTGTTTTTCCTCCTATAGATTTTTGGCTTTTTCACTTTCCTTCTCCTTGGAGTCATAAAAATGAGCAGCTTTTAAACAGTCACATTGTGACTCCTCTCAGAGTCTACAAAGTAGGAAGAGCTGAGGCTGAGAGAATGATGGGAAGCTCAGATCACGGCAGGAAACAGGACTTAGAGACACCCAGGTTGAGGGAAAGAGATGGAGAGGGTTTTTCATGTGTAAATTACATGTGTAAAGGTATGGGTTTATGCATGTAAACAATACCTACTGGTAATAGCAACAAGATGAGGTCTTGTATCTTGATCCCAAGAGATCAGTTTCAGGGAGGTGATGTGTCATCCTCAAGAAAGCGCAAGAGGAACAAGCACCACCAAATGCTGGGTGAAGATTTTTTGTAATAGTTAATCTGGAGTTCCCATATCATGATGAGGAAATACCTTTCTAAAGCCACACCCTTGGTGTCTGCGCAACAGCAGTATCTGCGGGTACCTGTGTTCACTGTCCTAAGCTGTGCTCCCACTAAAATTTGTGGATATGGAGGGAGTTGCCCGGGGCTGTCCCAGGGCTGCCCTGCCAGGGTTGCATATCGGGCAACTGCCAGGGTCCGGGTCCCAGGTCTCGAGAAACTCCAGCCCCTCCGAGTGAAGCCAGTTCCTCAAAGATGGTTTCAATCCAAACTCACAAGGCTCTCAAGAAATGCTGCTGCTATTAATCGTATTATTAAAAGACAGGCAGATGAACACAGATGCACATATATTAATCCATAATGAGCCATGACTGTCCCATGGACTAGTTAGTACATTCCTTTTCTATAAAAACTACCTGTACGTGAAAGCTCCACCGCAACTAAGGCTGTGTGGTGACGTGGAATCAGAGCAAGAACTGATGGCTGGAACGGTGGCTCATCCGCACAGGGACAGGGTCCTGGGCTCAATGTGCTATCAGCACCCAGACCAGCTCTTCTCCTGTCGAGCTGCTGCTGCTTTAAATGTGTAATGCTGTCCTGTTCTTTCTGCTTGTGACCTGAAAGACTGTCTTTTTAAAGGTGAGTTCTGTAGCTACGGAATCTCATCTATCACGTGCTGAATTTGCTAGTTTAACTCAAGGAGGTCAGGAGGAGGGGCCTCACAGACCTCCTTAAGTGTCACCAGAGCTATAACAATCAGTAAGATAAATTATTAAAAGTAACTGCAAGTTCTCTACTTTGGCAAAATCAGAAAGTCCACATGAATCCACCCTGGAAGAAGTACAGAGTGGGCTGGGGCTGAGATTCAAGACAGCAGTCGGGCAGAAGAGAGAGTCACAGGGAAGGGAGGCAAGGGAGGGAAAGTGGGGGAAGGGCAGGGAATAGCAGGCCCAGGCCTGGACGAGGCACATCAGTCACTGCTCTTCAAGATAACGTACAAGGGAATTCTGATGCTAAGATTACAACAAAGACATATTTAAGCTATTTATGAGACTGAGTAAACTATACTGCTCCTGCAAATGTCATCACAAAATCCAAAGACAGTATTTTTAATTTTTGTAGCGACAGGGTCTTGCTATATTGCCCAGGCTGGCCTCAAACTCCTGGCCTCCAGTGATTCCTTTGCCTTGGCCTCCCCAAAGACAGTCTTAAAATAATGTGATGAAGACACTGAAGAAAAATTCTCATGCTCCCACAAAGACATAACAAGGTATAATAAAATGTTGTAAAAAGGAGGTAACAAATAATTGAGCAAATGGAAACCTATAGGCAAAAACATATACCTGCTTTGCTATAAAAGTCAACTGAACTAGGATGACCTCTTTAGACATGTGAAAACACAAAAAAACCAAGGAATACAGAGGTGCCAAAAAAAAGTACATACATTTTAAGGAAAAAACTGTATTAAGATTGTAATACTCAGTATATACTGATAACAAAAGATAAAGACAAGTCACATCTGACTTCTGCAACTTAAAGGGGGGCTCAAAGTGGTTACCATCAGTAGCCAGACACTTCTGATTATGGCAAACTACTGAAGGACTTGTTGCGGGACGAAGCCTCCCGCATCTTCCCTTGTGCACATCACACACAGTCCCGTGCATCTCAAACTTTTCACGAATGTGTGCAGTTGTTAGGTGTGTTGGAGGTTCTGTTGCCTACTCATGCCTCCACTGCTGTACTTGCACAGCATTCTCGAATTTCAAATACCACTTCAAAATGGTCTTGCGCTCCCTGAACTACAACTGTGCTTCCATCATTTTCTTTGACGGTCTTACCTGTCACATGGTGACCCTAGCATTCATTTAATTAACGCCATCTTTTGAGTGAACATCATAATACACATTGCTACCATAATTCAATTCAACTTGTAATACATTAAAAAAAAGTAAAACAAAGATAACATCACTTAAAATGTGTACACTTTTTTTGGGCACCCCTGTATTTGTCTTCATTTTTAATGGCATCCTCACCACAATCATCAAGCTACCAATTTTAAAAGTTAAGAAAGTCTGTAGGCTAGTCTAAGGCATTTTTTAAAACCAAAATTACCATAAAGATAGAGGGAGGTAATGGACTGATTGTGCTCATAGCTGATGCTGTTCATTTCCTAAGATTGAGTCAGAAGAATAACATTATTTTAAGATAAGGTCAAATCACTTTAGATTTGTGAGACTAGAACAGTAACTATTTTACCTTACTCTGAACTATTATTATTTTCAAGGCTAAACAGAAAGCAAACAAAAAAAAATTGTTTGTAAAATTCAGAATTCATTAAGTGGGTCACATATTTCCAGACAATTCAGTAAGAGCCACAGGGTAGAGGCCAGAGATGGGCCTTGGGGCTCTTCTAAAGCAACTAGGATGGGCATGAGGGTTAAGGGAACAACCTTAGTAGCCTCCCTTATTTAATCAGTATTGTTGCCTGGAAAAGTGTCACACCCAGAGTCAACTCACACCATCCTGATTAAACTCACTAAGTACTGCTAGAGTCATGTGACACCCCAAAGTCAGCCCGCATCCCTGCTAGGTGCAGCTCACCACGGAGGATGAGAAGCCAGACACAAACTTCCCCAGCCCCACGTATAGCTAAGAATGGCCAGAGGAGCCAGTTCTGGAAAACATATTAAAACAAAGTCTGGGGTGGGAGAGAAAGAGATTTCTAGAAAAGTACTTTGTTTCTTGAGGAAAGGTTCAGCCACACCTTCTTAATTCTATTTCTTTTCTCCCATCGCAGCAGCCTCCCAAGGAGTCTCTGTGTCTCCAGTTTTGATTTCTTTAAATCCTCTACACCACCCACCAAAAGTGCCCAATAAACCACAAACCAACACGAGCAAACTCTCCAATGTTTAACATTGCCTCCAGTGGTGGCTTTCAAAGTCCTTACTTTAGGAAATTTCCTTTAGGAAATGTCAGCTACCAAGTGCTTCCCTCAACCCAATGATCTCCAGGCTACTTCTATTAGGTAGACATAATGGCGTCTCTCACACAAGCCTGTCACTGGGGTCAGGTGACGAGAAAATACAGGGAAATGCTTTCTCAAGCGTTACACATTCTATACAAACATGCAATGTCATTACTTCCAAAATATTCTGTTAAAAAGCAGAGAACAGACTGTATGAATGTCCAGATCACTAAGCAACACAAGAAGGGAATCACATGTAATTTTTTCCCAAAGATAAACAAAAACTTCTAAAGAAGAAACTACATGGACTGTGAGTCACTGAGCTCTGCAGACTCCTTTGACTCAAAATAGACTTTGCATGTGTGGGAAGTCAACATTTATGTGTAAAGTCAAAGATTTCAGGGTTAATTTGCTTCCACAGTTTATAAAGACTGCCTCAGAAAGAGACACCTCAACACTCTGTTTTCTGAGGGGTGGGGGGAAAGGGGCAGTGCTGTGCAGTGTAAAAAGGCTTAAAAAACAACCATGTTTGGGGCCTCGTCCTATTCCTGCAATTGACTCATTTTATGATATTTGTCAAAAATTACTTCCCTATAGCCTAGTTTTCTTAAGTGTGAAGACTCCTCTTATCTCGCAGGTGTCTCCTGAGAACTAGCAGTGCCTATCTAGCACATGAGAACCAGTTCATATTATCAGCCAAGAGGATAAAACTAGGGTTGCAAAATTACGTAAAATTTGACTCCTGTTTAGAAAAGACATTGTTATTTTTAATCATTCAGGTGTAATTACAGTTCAAGTCACATTACTTTATATATCAAAATCAGTTTTTGCATTTATTCATTCAGCAGCTATTTTCTGAACCCCTACTACATGAGAGACACTTCTCCCAGCACAGCAGATCAGTGATGAGCACAACAGATGAAGGCCCTGCCGGGAGGCTCCCACTCTACCTCAGAAGGTATGAGCTGCAGTGGGAGAAGGTGGGAGCGCAGTGGGGAAGGGCCTTGATCTGTTTTGAAGTTAGAAACAAATCAACTTGCTGACTGAAAGGATCCCAGGTATGGAACCAAGGATAACTTGGATCTGAGGCTGGCTAAATGGAGGAGGGGTCTGCCATCAAGGGACCCGGAGAACCAGGGAGAACGGACTGGAGAGGGTCAGGCATTTAGTTTTGTGCTACGAAAGGTCTGGGCTGTCCGTCAGTGACATCAAGTGGGCAGATGGAAACACACTTGGGAGCACAGGGGAGAGGGCCAGGTCAGAGATCTAAGCACTGGGCCAGAAGATTTGTCTAGGAAGGTCTCTGGGCTAATGACCACATCAGAAGCAGTACTAATATTTCTAACAGAGGACATTTCTGTTTCCACCTCTACTTTTCCAGCTCCTTTTCTACATACGAAATCTTGCCATGATTCAAGGTCTATAGTTAAGAAGTTTTCCCTTCCAAAGCAGGAAACTAATATTTTAAAGATTGAAGAAAAAAAATGTTTTGAAAGCAGAAATGCCTGTTAAAGGATGCTTAATGCATCTATACTTCCACGAGTTTCCTTAGTCTGGAGGGTAGAGTGGGGGCCAACTAGGTCCCACCATCTGCCATCAGGCAGCCTTACAGGGGTGTGTCTTCCCTGACCACAACAGAACAAGCTGGGATGCTGATGGGACCTGCGGGGTTTCTTCTGATGCAGCAGTGATGCCAGTGCCTGCAACTCAAATCTACTTCAGTCAGTGTTTATACACAGACTTGTTTATATATTTCCATGAAGTAACATAAAAGAAGCAAGAAAAATCCCAGCAACTTTCATATATATCAGAATTACAACACTGTAGCTGAAAAGCAATTCCATAATTGTTAGATTTCTAAAAGCATATCTTGCTAAATGCCAAACTTAGAAAACTCCAGACAAAACCAAAGAAGTCCAAAAAATTCCAGATAATTGAAACATGTGTTTTATTATTCAGTACTTTTAAAGAAATGACTAATGTCTAACCTTGGTTATTAATAGTTATAAAACTTAAAATTAATTCATCGATTATTTCTTGATGTAAAATGGCTATGAATTTATAGCTTGTAGAATTAAACTGAGGAAGAAAAAAAATGAGAACCCAAAGGATGGCAGGAAATATGCCTGTACCATTACTCCTGGGCTACAACCTCAACACTAGATCATGGTTTTATCTGATGTATCTCATTCACATCACCTTGGTGTAATTTCTTCACGACATTTTCTGAAGTCTCTATTTTATACAGTTAAAACTCCAGAAATCTTTTTCAGTAGAGTGAACAACAGAAGAAAATTCAGGGTACCATAAACGAAAAATAATAATTTCAGGTTTATTGAGTCTAGTCAAAAGTTGCTGGGATTTTCTTTTATTGAAATTTTATTTTTAAAAAAACAAAAACTTTCTTCTGAATGGTTATTTTGAAAGTTAACAATTTTGTGAATCCTGGTTTCAGACAAGTCAACAAGCAGCAGAAAAAAGGCAGTCTCGACTACCATTTGCAGAGCACAAGCTAGTTAAAAATATTTCAAATCATGTTCTTTAACTTAACTGAGGACCTAACATAAATTATATCTTTCAATAGAGATAAAAATGCAAAAGTAAATTATATCTACATTAGTAAAACATAATATTAAAAGAAAAGAAAGCCTTTTTGTGAGCACCCAAATAATTCCTCCTCTGCACACAGTGACACAAAAGCATTTCTTGCTTTCAGGTTTCAACAAATCCTGTTATAACAACAACTCCCTCCCTTCCCCGCCTCTCCTTTCTTATTTCTCCCACATCTCAAAAAATGAGATGGAGAACCTGGTATTTATCTTCCAGCACCATCAGCAGTTTTTACCTCTCTGATTTCTATGTTGCCCTTTGCTATTTTCAAGTTAACTTGCTGGAGCTTTATAAAAACATTCAGAATCTCTGAAACGAACCTCTTGCACACGTTTTTTCTTCATTGTACCTGCTTGAGGCTCGAGTGAAGACAGCTGACAGAGGGAGTCAAGGCAGGGAGGCTGCCGGCACAGGTACGGAAACGAGAAGCGTCCGTGATGCTTAGAGACCTCCCTCAGTTCAGATCTTCTATTCAGTTTGAATTATAAGTTGTAAATCTGTTTTTAAATATTATCTTTGACATAAATAAGTCTTGTCTGGAAAGCTGACTTTACGTTTCAATGAACCCTTTCTGTGGCAAACGGCTCATGAGCTGAACACGGAGGCTCTGCTCTGTGTGCAGCGTCCTGGAGCTGCAAGACATAGAACCAAGTTCTAATATGCGGCCCCTCTGCTTTGGTTTGCTTTCACAGTATTTCTTTCTTTCTTTTCTTTTCTTTTTTTTTTTTGGAGAAAGCAGGATTTATTGAGAGG
Source organism: Tarsius wallacei (assembly GCA_963574415.1). Taxonomy (NCBI): domain Eukaryota; kingdom Metazoa; phylum Chordata; class Mammalia; order Primates; family Tarsiidae; genus Tarsius; species Tarsius wallacei. The sequence goes on from CAUYQG010083352.1 coordinate 11,242, forward strand.
ACAGAAAAGCTCCCATAGTGGGAGGGGACCTGAAGGTATTTCTTTACCACCACCACAGCCACTGAAACAAAGCAAGCCTTTATTCTCTGTGAGACAGAAACTTGAGAGAACAGGCCATAAACTGCATTATGCTTGTGGCTGGAGAGGGGGAAAAAACATCTCAAAGTACTATAGCTAAAATGCCAGTATGTTTGAATAAAAGGAACAGAATAGTGACCTTCATTTTGGAGAACAAATTCTTTCTACACAAGTTCTCTATACAAAAGAAAGCATTTGAAGACCAATATTCAATAGGAAGCTAGCACTATGCTAAACTAAATGCAATGTCATATTGTTTACACTGATTTTGGCTGTCTATAATTTATTGCTGCCAGTTCTTGTTAATTATGATGAATAAACTGTCTGCAGGTCTGAATTACAGTGAAAGTTATAAAATGTGTTTAATGGGAAGAAAAGGGGTATAATTGGTAAGATGAGCTTAGATTAATCAACAAAGGTTATTCAGCCACAGTAAAAAGAGACAGAGAGAAAGCAAGCAGATGCTCTTAGAAAATGTTAATAGTAATTTCACTCTTAAAGAATCCTGAAGCTGAAAATGGTCTGGGAAGGCAGTAATTTAGCAAGCTGGCAGGAGTGTGAAATGCTAAAACCCAAGCTTGAAAACAGCTATTATAAAACCGTAAACATGAGCTTGATTTTTTTTCTAGCAACTTCAACTTTTGTTCTATTTTGGTCTCAGACAGAAAAGAAGTGAACTGTATAATAGTAGGCAAATCCCAAGCACACTGATGTTTACAGATAAGCCTGACTCTTGAAAACTTAAAATCCTAGGGAAATCCTCTTCTGAAACTGTAGGATTTACATTTTAAAATTATGAGCAAAAATAGAACAACGCAATCCAGACAGTCTAGGATCTAACGTCTCAGAGAATCAACATTTATAACTACGGAAAGTTTGGACTTTTAACATGGGCATGGATTAGTATTACTTCAAATATTTAACCAAAGTCAGACATCAACCTTCTTGGTGAGTCCTCTGAAGCTGAGTCACTTGCCCTATTAGCACGTTATCGAGTTTTTTTTTTCCTGGTGGAAGAGAGAGTGGGTACAGATAGTTAATGGAGCTTTTTGCCTCCAGATTTAGCCTTTTCCCGATTCCCATGAGAAATGCACAGGGGGAGAATTACAGCAGGAAGTGCTGTGGTAAAGGGGGAAGAAGGTGCAGGGTGAAGGGAGGTAGGAGTTGAGAAAAATCTGGGTGCTGCAGGTCAGCTGTTGGAGACTGTGGCACCAGGTGATTTCCGAATGTCCTACTCTGAAAAAGGAATGGTGCTTAAGATTGGATCTCAGGTTCCTTTCTGTTTTAAGATTCTATTTTTTAAAAAAATCAGCCTAAGGGAGAAAGGGAGAAAAAAAATCCAAGTAATTTTAAACATCAACTGTCAAGTGATATAAATAAAAATACTACTAATGATGTCAATTGTAAGTTATTGAGTATTTCTGTAGGGCATATATTGTTCTGAGCCCTTAAAATATATCAGCTTATTTAACCCTATGATATAGGTACTCCAATCCTTCCCATTTTCCAGAAGAGAATACTGTGGCACAGAGAACAATAAAGCCAAGAACTGACCTAGGTGTTTTGAATTTAAGAGCCCATACTGCCTTTTGTGAAGAAAGTATGAATCACGATAGAGCCTCTAATATAGCATTCAAAACTGATTCGTAAAAAGAAAGCCAGTATTGCAGAAATCACAATATTTTCCTCAATGAAGGCAGTATGTGCTGCCAGGTGGAATAGACGGTGGAACAGAATAGGACGATGGGATCGGAGGCCTTTTTGTCTCTTAAAACACAGCCAAGGCAAAGTAGGTTCAATTGTTTCCTGCCTCTTAAAAAAAATTAAATAGTGGGATAAATTATTTTGGGCATCCCTTCACATATAACCAATAATATAGTTGCTATTTCTGGTATATATTTTTGAGATATACCATCACTACTTTTGAATGACTCAGAATTGCTGGTTTTGCAGTAGGCAGCTTTGTTTGGGTCAGGTAATGGTTCCAGCCTCAACTACAAAGAATCTCACATTCTCAAATGCAAAAGACAGTGGCTTAATTGTTCCAGTTTTGAGTAGCAGGTACCTACAGTAAAACAAGTGCTAAGTTTGGTAAGGATCTTGCAAGTGGATGTTAACTAGAAATTAGGAATAATCACACCAGTGACTGTGTCTTCTTTCTACCACTTTCCTTCCTACTTAATCGATTTACCTGGGTCATGTGACTGGCACCTGGTGGGCATGTCGAAACAATTTGTTAAAGCCACGTCAATACTGAAAGCTTTTCTAATACATATTTATAACCATTTAAAAAAGATGGGTCTATTTTCTTCCTTATTACCTATTTGGTATTTTCATCAAAAATAAAATCATTTTTTAAAATTGATAATGCTATTGAGATTCTTTATCAGATCCAACAGCTGGAATTTGAAATGTCTAATCTCTTAACAAGGTACATGACCACTTTACCATTTCAGCATCTTTTGAGTTTCCTTTTTTGAGATAAGGTCTCACTCTGTTGCCCTGGCTGGAGTGCAGTGGTGAGATTATGGCTTAACTGCAGCCATGACTTTTTGGGCTCAAGGAATCCTCTTGACTCAGCCTCCCAAGTAGCTGGAACTACACCCAGTTAATCTTATACATTTTTGGAGAGATGAGAAAAGTCTCTTTTTGTTGCCCAGGCTGGTCTAAAACGCCTAAGCTCTAATAATCCTCCAGCCTTGGTCTCCCACAGTGCTGGGATTATAAGTGTGAGCCACCACATCCAGCCCCTTCTGAGTTTTAAAAATAACACAATGTGGGCAACTTGGCGAGACCTCATCTCTACAACAAATCAAAAAATTAGCTGGGCGTGGTAGCACGCGCCTGTAGTTCCAGCTACTTGGAAGGCTGAGGTGGAAGGATCGCCGGAGCCCAGCAGGTCGAGGCTGCGGTGGCCAGGAGCGGCCACTGCACTCCAGTCTGGGCGACACAGTGAGACTCCAACTCAAAAAATAATAATAATAATAATAACACAATGGATAGCCACTTTCTTTATGCCCTGTGCC
>CAUYQG010083354.1:0-14260 GCA_963574415.1 Tarsius wallacei
ATGCGCTACCACGCCTGGCTAGTTTTTGATTTATTGTAGAGATGAGGTCTCACCAAGTTGCCCAGGTGGGTCTCGAACCCGCAGGCTCAGGCAATCCACTCACCTCAGCCTCCCAAGGCATGGGATTACAGGCTGAGCCACTGAGCCCGGCTTGTACTTCTTTAAATGCTTCTTTCATTTCTAGTATTTCAGCTTGGGGTGTGTGTGTGTGTGTGTGTGTGTGTGTGTGTGTGTGTGTGTGTATTTCTTTTAAGACTTTTTCAACCATGTCCTGAATAGTTTTTTTAAATATTTTTATGTTGGTTTTCAATTTTCTCCTGAGGCTCATTGACCAATTTTATCATCAACTTTTTGGATTCTAGGTCTGGAATTTCAAAAATTTCATTTTGGTTAGGTTTCATTACTAAAGAGTTCATGTGGTCTTTTGGGGGTGTTAGAGCACTTTATATATATGTAACATATATAAACACACATATAAACACACTATATATATATATAGTTGGAATTATTTTTCTGGTTCCTTCTCATTTGAGTAGACAATTTCTTATTTAAGGTTGGCAGTGAGCTGACATAGGCACTGCAGGGTTCCCTTGGTTATATATAGCTTTGGTGTGGTGGGTTTCTCAATTGCTAGATGTGGCAGCCCTGTGCTGAGTACTTGCATTGGCTGAAAGCATCCTATGTAGCTAGAGTGGCTTGGAAAAGTATTGTTAGCTGGCATTTGGGATCAGGCTCTCCCTAAAACTGAGATATTGCACCCAATGTAGTGGGCTCTACTATTGGTTGGCTAGGAGGTGGTATTTGTGGGAGAAAGGCAGTTGCAATGGTGGCTATAGGGTTTTTCCTTGGTAAGTATTGCTCCAAGAAAGTGCCCAGCCAGCATAGGCTGAGGGTGGGCTCTTGGGATTTCACCAATTTTCTATCTGTTTTGAGCCTTCAAGGGTAGTGCAGGAGAAAGGAGCTGAAGCACCCGGCAAGTGGGGATTAGTGAGACTCCCCAGGCCACTGGGGTAGTGCTGTTGTGCAGGACACACATTGAAACCTCTTTTAAAAACTACTAGAACAGGCTAGGTTTGGTGGTTCAAACCTGTAATCTCAGCACTTTGGGAGGCTGAGGTGAGGGGATTGCCTGAGCCCATGGGTTCAAGAACAGCCTGGGCAACTTGGCAAGACCTCATTTCTACAATAAATCAAAAAATTAGCTTGTATGGTAGCACACGCCTGTAGTTTTGGCTACTTGGAAGGCTGAGGCGGAAGGATCGCCTGAGCCCAGCAGGTCAATGCTGGGGTGACTGTGAGCATACCACTGCACTTCAGCCTGGGCGACAAAGTGAGACTCCAATCCAAAAAAAACAAAACAAAACAAAAAACCTACTAGAACAATAAGTGAGTTTAGTAAGGATGGCAGGGCACATAATCAATTTATAAAAATCAATTTTATGGCCAGGCTTGGCGACTCAGCCTGTAATCCCAGCACTTTGGACAGCCAAGGCAAGTGGATTGCCTGAGGCTGCGGGTTTGAGACCAGCCTGGGCAACTTGGCAAGAGAGATCTCATCTCTACAATAAAAATTTTAAAAAATTAGCCAGGCATGGTAGCATGCACCTGTAGTTCCAGCTACTTGGAAGGCTAAGGTAGAAGGATTGCCTGAGCCCAGCAGGTCAATGCTGGGGTGGCTGTGAGCATGCCACTGCACTCCAGACTGGGAGACGTAATGAGACTCTGACTCAAAACAAAAAATTAATTTTATTTTTGTATGCTAACAATGAACAATCTGAAAATGAAATGTAAATAATAATATCATTTACAATAGCAATAATATGAAATACAGAAGTAGTCAGACAAAAATGCAAAATATCTGTACACTGAAAACTGGAAAACAATGCTGATTTAAATTAAAAACTTAAGTAAATGGAAATCCACCCTGTTCATGGATCAAAGTTTGCAATGTGGTGAACATGTCAGTTCTCCACAAATTGAGGTATAAATTCAATTCCATTTCAATAAAAATTCCAGCACTTGTATGTGTGTTCTGTAGAAATTGAAAAATTATCTCTAAAATCCATATGAAAATGCAAAGAGCAGCTGGGCTCGGTGGCTCAGCCTGTAATCCCAGCGCTTTGGGAGGCCGAGGTGAGTGGATTGCCTGAGCCCGCGGGTTCAAGACCTGCCTGGGCAACTTGGCGAGACCTCATCTCTACAATAAATAAAAAATTAGCCGGGCGTGGTAGCGCGCACCTGTAGTTCCAACTACTTGGATGTCTGAGGCAGAAGGATTGCCGGAGTCCGGCAGATCGAGGCTGCGGGGGCCGGAAGCATGCCACTGCACTCCAGTCTGGGCGACAGTGAGACTCCAACTCAAAAAAAAAAAAAAAGAAAATGCAAAGAGCTTAGAATAGCCAAAATAAATTAGAAAAATAAGAGGAAATTTGAAGGGCTAATTCTGATTTTTTATTTCTCCCCCACCCATCCCCCTCCCAATTCTGATTTCAAAACTTACATAAAACTTGAGTAATCAAGTCTGTGTTTTTGGTATAATAATAGAAAAATAGATCAACAGAAGATAATTGAGAATACAGAAATAGGTCCACACATATATGGACAATGGATTTTTGAGAAATGTTCAAAGGCATTCTGTAGATAAATGATAGTCTTTCAAAAAAATCATATTGAAATAATTGGATATCTCAATGCAAAAAATAAACTTTGATCTATTATCTTGCTGTATATTTTTTTAAAAACATAATAAACAATAGACCTAAGTGGAAAACCTAAAACAATACAAATTCTAGAATAAAACAGGAGAAATTTTGTCATCTTGAGTTAGACAAATATTTATTTATTTTTATTATTATTATTATTTTTTGAGTAAGAGTCTCACTCTGTTGCCCAGGCTGGAGTACAGTGGCATGTTCATGGCTACCACAGCCTCGACCTGCTGGGCTCAGGTGATCTTTCCACCTCAGTCTTCCAAGTATTTGAAAACAGAGATGCACACTACCACACCTGTTTTTTTTGTTTTGTTTTTTGTTTTTGAGTTGAGTCTCAACTGTCACCCAGGCTGGAGTGTAGTGGCATGCTCATGGCTACTGCAGCCTCAACTTGCTGGGCTCAGGCGATCCTTCCACCTCAGCTTTCCAAGTAGTTGGAACTACAGGTACGTGCCACCACACCCAGCTTTTTTTTTTTTTTTTTTTTAATGTATTGATCAGGTCTCTCAAAGTTGCCCAGGGTGGTCTCAAACCTCTGGGCTTAGGCAATCCTCTTGCTTCTGCCTCCCAAAGTGCTGGGATTACAGGTGTGAGCTACTGTGCCTGGCTAAAACCTGGTATATACATACAATGGAATGCTGTCTTAAAAAAGAAAGAAATTCTGTTACATGCTAGATCATGGATGAGTCTTGAAAACATTTTGCTATGTGAAATAAGTCAGTCACAACAAGAAAAAGATTATATAATTCTACCCCTAACAGATAGCTAAAGTAGTTAAACTCATAAAACAGAAACTAGAATGGTGGTTGCTAGGATCTTGGAGAATGGGAAAATAAAGTTTTGGTTTTTTTTTTTGAGCTGGAGTCTCACTCTGTCGCCCAGACTGGAGTGCAGTGGCATGCTCCTGGCCACTGCAGCCTCGACCTGCTGGGCTCCAGCGATCCTTCCGCCTCAGCCTTCCAAGTAGCTGGAACTACAGGCATGCGCTACCACACCCGGTTATTTTTTTGATTTATTATAGAGATGAGGTCTCGCCAAGTTGCCCAGGTGGGTCTCGAACCCGCGGGCTCAGGCAATCCACTCACCTCGGCCTCCCAAAGCACGGGATTACAGGCTGAGCCACTGAGCCCGGCTAAGAGTAATTTTTTAATGGTGTATAATTCTAGTTTTGCAAGATGAAAAATTTCTGGATAATGTTTACAATGTAAGTATTCCTAACACTACTGAGCTGTACACTTTAAAATGGTTAAGACAGTAAATTTTATATTTGCATTTTTTTTTAACATAATTAAAATCTAAAAGTATTTGTTTTAGGCCAGGCAAGGTGACTCAGATCTGTAATCTCAGCACTCTGGGAGGCTGAGGCAAGAAGATGGCCTGAGTTCAGGGGTTCGAGACCAGCCTGGACAACTTGGTGAGACTTTGTCTCTACAATAAATAAAAAAATTAGCCAGACATGGTAGCACGTCCCTATAGTTACAGCTACTTGGAAGGCTGAGACAGAAGGATCACCTGAGCCCAGCAGGTCGAGGCTGCAATGGCTGTGAGCATGGCACTGCATGCCAACCCAGGCAACAGAGTGAGATTCCAACTAAAAAAAAATAAAGAAATAACAAAACAAATAAAAAAAAATTAAAAACTATATCTGCAAAGGAGCCCACAGTTAATTGGATCAGTCTGTAGAGCAATTTAAGCTTCAGGATATTGTTAACAAACAACAGAGCCATCATCTAGCAATTGGAGGAACATAATAGTGGGATATGATCAGGGAAAGAGATAAATTTAATTGTGATAAATCCACTATCTTTTCTGGGTGACAATGTTTATGCTCAAGACTGAGCTCTCTGAGAATCTGTCAGAGGCTTCACACTTGGTGTTGGGTAAACTTCACTAAATTAATCTAACCTGTCACTAAATAAATAAACAAGCAAATAATAATACCAAGCCCAGGGTGGGGAGAGCAGTACCTAAAATTTCTAAAATATATTATCTAAAATATTCAGTTTCCAATAAAAAAAAATGATAAGACATGCAAAGGCACAGGAAAGTATGAGCCTGTGTAGAAAATAGTGATGATTGCAGGCATGTGCCTACTATCCATCAAGGGCCTGCTTTCACAATTGGTTCTTGGCTGACATCTAGGAACCTGAGTTTTGAGAGGTTTCTCACTATACTCTGATGGAAATAGATCACTGTACCTAAACAGTTTGTGTAAACAATACCTACTTTCCATTTGGGAGTTTAGAATGTTGGTACATGCTAGGCAGAGCGTATCCATGTGATTAGCCCACATTAAAAACTCTTAAATTCGGAAGGCTGAGGCGGAAGGATCGCCGGAGCCCAGCAGGTTGAGGCTGCAGTGGCCGGGAGCGGCCACTGCACTCCAGTCTGGGCGATAGAGTGAGACTCCAACTCAAAAAAAAAAAAAAAAACTCTTAAATTCAGTATTCATTTTCCTAATAAAAAACATGTTATATATGCCACAATTTGTTGCTGGAGGAATTAAGCATATCCTATGTGACTACACTGGGAGAAGAATCCTGGAACTTATATCTGGTATCCTCTGGAATTTGCCCCATGAACATTTTCCCTGTACAACTTATAATTTAAATTATTTTGCTGTAGTAATCCATAGCTATGAATATGAATCTATGCTGAATCTTATGAATAATTGAAACTGAAGGTGGTCTGGAGGACCATAGACACAAACCCATAAAATGGAGAGAAGGGAGAAAGCAGGCAATAGAGGTTGCCTGTGAGAGTGGCTTGATGTCATGTTTAACAGACAAATACTTCAAAGTAGCCATTATAAATACATTTAAAGAATGAAAGAAAGCCAGCTTAAAGAAGTAAAGGTAGTTATGACAATGCCTCACCATATGGCAAATATGAATAAGGAGATACAAGTTGTTTTTAAAAAATCAAATGGAAATCTGGCATTAAAAAGGACAATAACTTAAATTTTAAAATTCACTAGAATAGCTGGTGAAAGAAAGAATTATTAAACTAAAATATGTATTGATAAAAAGAGACTATGCAATCAGAAGAAGAGAGATTTAAAAATGAAAACAAGTGAACATAGCCTCCATTAAGCACCAACATACAAGTAATGAAAGTACCACAAGGAGAGTAGAGAGAGAAAGGAACAGAAGAATATATTTAAAGAAATAATGGCGCTGGGCACAGTGGCTCAAATCTGTAATTCCAGCACTTTGGAAGGCTGAGATGAGAGGATTGCCTGAGCCCATGGGTTCAAAAACAGCCTGGGCAACTTGGCGAGACTCATTTCTACAATAAATCAAAAAATTAGCTGGGCATGGTAGTACACACCTGTAGTTCTGGCTACTTGGGAGGATGAGGGGGAAGGAGGGCCTGAGCCCAGGAGGTCAATGCTGGGGTGGCCATGAGCATGCTACTGCACTCCAGCCCGGGTAACAGAGTGAAACCCCAACTCAAAAAAGAAAGAAAGAAAGAAAACAATGGTTGAATATTGTGGTGCATGCCTATAGTCCCAGCTACTTAGAACTCTGAAGTGGGAAATTTGCTTCAGCCTGGAAGTTCTGGGCTATAGTGCACTATACTGATTGTGTGTCCACACTAAGTTTGGCATCAATATGGTGAACTCCTGAGAATCCACCATGTTGCCTAAGGAGGGGTCAACTGACCCAGCTTGAAAATGGAACAGGTCAAAATTCCCATGCTGATCAGTAGTGGGATTGTGCCTGTGAATAGCCACTGCATTCCAACCTGGGCAACATAGAGAAACCCTTTCTCTATTTTTAAAAAAATATCAAAAGAAATAATGACTGAAAACTTTTCAAATTGTATGAAAAGCATTAATCATCCAAGAAGCTGAGTTAACTTCAAGTAGGATAAGCATGAAGAAATAGACACACAGGAACATTTTTTAAAAGACTGAAACCAAAGACAGAGAAACTCATGAAAGCAATAATTGAAAAATGTGTCATCCCTTACAAGGAAATGATAATGAACAATTAACAGCTGGCTTCTCATCACAAACAATGGAAGACAGAAGACCGTAGGATAATATATTCAAAGTTCTTAAAGGACAAAAAAGTCTATAACTAGCAAAACTATCTTTCAGAAATAAATGTGAAATAAAGAATCACCTAGATAAACAAAAGTTGAGAGAATTTGTTGCTAGTAGGTCTGCCTTATATGAAATACTAAAGGAAAGTTTTCTGGCTGAAAGCAAGTGACTCCTAGTAGAAGATAAAATCAACATATTAAAAAAGCCCTGGAAATTATGTAATTATAAAAGATAATACAAATGCATATCTTTTCTCCTAAATTTAAGAAATCAATTGCATAAAGCAATATGTTTATAATTGTATTGACAGGCTTATGACATATAGATACATAACAAAATTGTGCATAACAACATAAAGGAGGTGGGTGAAGCAAAGCTGATCAAGGAAATGACACCAGCTGGTAACTCAAATCCACAGGAACAAATAAAGATAATCAGAAATGGTAAATAATGTTAGTATTTAACAAGCACTATAAACATATACTTGTTCTCTTTTCTTAGCTCTTTTAAAAGACAAAAAATTATACAAAGTAATAACTGTAGCAATGTACCATAATAATAGCACAAAAGCAGGAAAATAAATAAAGTTATATAGGAGTTCTGTATCTCAATAGAATTAAGTTAGCATAAGTTGGGAGTAAATGATGATAAGTTAATATGTATGTATATTAAGGACACAACTCAAAATTTATGGTGAAACAATTGTGAAAAATTAAAATGTTACATTAGAAAGCAGTAAAGGAAGAAGAGAGGAACAAAAAAATACATGAGGTGTATAGATAATAAAAAGGTGTATCTGCACCCGCACATACCTCCCAGAGGTCCAGGAACCAGCTTGCCCTGCCTGCTGCTGCCACAGCTGGTGTACATACTGCCTGGGGACCCAAGGGTTGGTCCACATTGTTGCTGACTCCACCAGCACCACTTGCACCACCCAAGTGCCTAAGAAACAACCAACTCAGCTTGCTGCTGCCACTGCCAGTGACTGTGCATGCCACCTGGGAGTCCAAGTACCAGCACACCTGGCCCACTACCACCCAGTAGTGCTCATATACATTTTTGGCAGGACTTAGGATCAGACTACCTGGTGTCGCTGTCTCCAGCATAACCTTGCCATAACCTCCACTAGCAACTGCAGTCTATGCCACTGGGGAATTGCAGACACCACTGATGTTGAGTGGAGCTAAAGAAATCATATAGAGAATACACTACTGCACCTACCCATAAACAAAGCCAAAGTACCCTACCCAGCCAAAACTATAGCTATATCTATATCAAATGTATTTTCCTATGAAACCCTATCCATAAAATAGGAAGAAGTGTCTGTTATACCAGATGTGCCAGTATCAATGCAAGGACACAAGTAGTATGAAAAACCAAGGAAACATGTTACATCTAAAAAACAAACAACAATTTTCCAGTAACAGATCTAAAAAAAAGACATCTAAGAAATTCCTAAAAATGAATTCAAAATAATGATCCTAAGGAACCTCAGCAAGATATAAGAGAATACAGACAATTCAAAGAAGTCAGGAAAGCAATTCATGATCTGAGTAAGAAATTCAACAAAAAGATCCAAAAAGGAACCAAACAGCAATCCTGGAACTGAAGAATTCCATAAATGAAATTTTAAACTGCAATTTAGAACTTCAACAGACTAGGCCAATGAGAAAAAAGATTCTGAACTTGAATACAGTTCTTTTAAACAACATAGACCAAATAATACACAAAAGAATATAAATGAATGAAAAAAACCTACATGACATATGGAATACCATCAAGTGAACAAATATTCAAATGTTGGGAGTTCTAGGAGAAGAGATGGGAAAAGGAGTGGAAAGCCTATATAATAAAATGATAGTTGAAGATTTCCAAGGTCTTGAAAAAGATATAAACATCTAAAATACAGGAATTTCAAAGATCCCATAATATATTCAATTCAAAAAGATCTTTTCTGAGGTACATTATAGTAAAATGGTCAAAATCATAGCCATAGAGAGAATTCTAAAAACAAGAGGAAATCATCAAATCACATCTAAGGGAATCCCCATCCAACTAACAGCAGATGACTCAACAGAAATCATACAGGATAGGAGAGAATGGGATGATATATTCAAATGGTTGAAAGAAAAAAGAAAACCTGGCAACCAATAATATTATACCCACCACAGCTATCCTTCAGAAATGAAGTAGAAATAAAGTTTTTCTTAGACAAGCAAAAACTGAGGGAAATCATCACTACTAGACCAGCCTTACAAGAAATGCTTAAGGAAGTTCTACATCTGAAGGCAAAAGGATGGTATCTACCATCATGAACAAATGAAAGCATAAAAACCACAGAGTAGATACACAAATGAGAAAGAGAAAGCAATTAAATGTTATTATTTCACAAAATGAACATATAAATGTATATAATAAAAGAAAAAGAAAGGAATACAGGATATACAAAACAATCAGAAACATGTTAACAAAGTGACAGGAGTAAGTCTTTGCCTATCCAAAATAACTTTGGCTGTCAATGATTTAAATTATCCAATTAAAAGATATAGATTGGCTTAATGATTAAATAACAAGACCCAATTATATGCTGCCTCTAAGAAGTTCACTTGACCTGTAAAGACACACATAGACTGAAAGTGAAGGAATGGAAAAACTATATATATTTCACATAAATGGAAACCAAAAGCTTGCAAGTGTAGCTTTGCTTACACCAGACAAAATAGATGTTAGGAAAAAAACCATTAAAAGAGACAAAGAAGATTATTCTAAAATAATAAAAGAATCAATTTAGCTGGAGTATTTAACAATCGTAAATATATATTTACCCAACACTAAAATACCCAGGTATATAAAGCAAATATTATTAGAGCTAAAAAAAAAAAATCCATACATTAATAGTTGAGGAATTCAGCACTCCAATTTCAGCACTGGACATATCATCATGACAGAAAACCAACAAAGAAACATTGGACTTAATCAACACTATAGACCAAATAAATCTAACAAGACATTTACAAAACATTTCATCCCAAAGCTACAGAATACACATTCTTCACATCAACACATGGAATATTCTTCAGGATAGATCATAGGTTAGGTCACAAAACAAGTCTCAACACATTTTAAAAAATCAAAATCACATCAAGTATCTTCTCAGACCACAATGAAATAAAACTAGAAACAAATAACAAGAGTAAATTTAGAAACTGTAAAAATACATGGCAATTAAACAGCATGCTATTGTACAACTATTGGGTCAATAAAGAAATTAAGGACATTTTTTAAAGTTCTTGAAACTAATAAAAATGGAAACATAAGATACCAACATATAGCAAAAACAGTGCTATGAGGGAAGCTTATAAAAATAAACTCCTACACACAAAAGGAGAAAGATTTGAAATAAACAACATAACATTGTACCTGAAGGAACTATGCAAGCAAAAACAAACCAAATCCACAACCAGTAGAAGGAAACCAATATTAAAATTGGAGTAGAACTAAATCAAATAGAGACTAAAAAATACTAAGGACCAAAACAACAAAAAGTTGTTTTTTGAATAGATGAACAAAATCAATAAACCACTAGCTAGATTAACCAAAAAGAAGAGAGAAGATTCAAATAAATAAAATCAGAAACAAAAGAGACATTACAACTGATACCACAGAAATACAAAGGATAATTAAAGACTGTTTAAAACAACTCTATGTCAACAAATTGGAAAACCTAGAGGAAATGGAAAAATTTTGGACACTTTAAACCTGTCAAAATTGAACAAGGAAGAAATTTAAAAGTCTGAACAGACCAGTAATGAATAACGAGATTGAATCAGAAATAAAAGTTTAGGACTGCATGACTTTACTGCTTTATTCTACCAAACTTTTAAATTTTTTTTAAGAGAAAGGTTCTTGCTGTTGCCCAGTCTGGACTCAAACTTCTGGGCTCAAGAGATCCTCCCTCTTTAGCCTCTCATACAGCTGGGACTACAGGCACATACCACTGCACACAGTATACCAAAGCTTTAAGGAAGAGCTAACATCAACTCTTCACAAACTATTCCCAAAAAAGTTGAAAAATGAGGGAAATTCTTGCTCATCCATTCTATGAGGCCAGCATTACTCTGATATCAAAACTAGAAAAGGATACACACACACACACACACACACCACACATACACAGAAAACTGTAGACCAATATCCTTGATGAACATAGATGCAGAAATCTTCAACAAAATACTAGCAAGCAAAATCCAACATCACATAAAAATATATATATATATTTGAGTTGGAGTCTCACTCTGTCACCCAGGCTGTAGTGCAATGGCACACTCACGGCCACTGCAGCCTTGACCTGCTGGGCTCAGGTGATCCTTCTGCATCAGCCTCTCAAGTAGCTGGAACCACAGGCATGCACCACTACACTCAGCTAATTTTTTGATTTATTGTGGAGATGAGATCTTGCCAAGTTGCTCAGGCTGGTTTTGAACCCCTGAGCTCAGGCAATCCTCTCACCTCCACCTCCCAAAGTGTTAGGATTATAAGAGTGAGCCATTGTACCCAGCCTAAAAACATAGCATGATCAAATGTGATTTATCCCAGGGATGCAAGGATGGTTTAACATATGCAAATCAATAAATGTGATACTTCAAATCAACAAAATGAAGGACAAAAACTGTATGATCATCTCAATAGAAGCAGGAAAAGCTTTTCATATAAAATATTTTAGGATAAATATCCTGAGCAAATTAGGAATAGAAGGAACATGCCTGAACACAATAAAGGCCACATATGACAAACCCACAGTTAACATCATGCCGAATGGAGAATAGCTGAAATTCTTTCCTCTAAGAACTGGAACAAGACAATGGTGCCCACTTTCACCACTCTCATTCAATAATACTGGAGGTCCTAGCCAGAACAATTAGATAAGAGAAAGAAATGGCATTCACATTGGAAAAGAGAAAGTCAAATTGTTCTTTTTTGTAGACAACATAATTTTATGTTTTAAAAACCTTAAGACTCCACCAAGAAACTCTTTGAATTGATAAACAAATTCAGTAAAGTTGTGGAATGCAAAACAAACATACAACAATCAGTAGCATTTCTACAAACCAATAATAAACTAGTTGAAAAAGAAATCAAGAAAGCAATCCCACTTACAATAGACTCCAAAAAAAAAAAAATACCTACGAATGCATTTAACCAAGGAGGTGCATGATCTTTATAATAGAAACTACAAGACATTGATGAAAGAAGTTGAGGAGGACACATTCAAATGGGAAGACATCCTGTGTGCTCATGAATTAAAATAATTAATATTGTTAAAGTAACCATACTACCCAAGGCACTCTACAGATTCAATACAGTCCCTATCAAAATGTCAATGACATTCCCAGAAATAGAAACAAAAAGAAGTTATGGCTGCCATGTTTTCTAGCTTTGGCCCCCTCCACTACCTTGGGGAGGTGAATCTCCTCTCTCTGTCTCTCTCACTAATTTACTTTTTAAATGAACTATATCTTCCAGTCTAAAAAAAAGAAATAGAAAAAAATTCTAACATTTGTATGGAACCACAGAAGACTCAAAATAGCCAAAACAATACTGAAAAAAATTAAATCTGGAGACATTGCACTGGCCAACTTCGAAATATACTACAAAGCTATAGTAATCAAAACAGCACAGTATTGGTATATAAAAGATACATAGATTAATTGAATAAAGAACCCAGAAATAAATCCATGTATTTACAGCCAATTGATTTCCAACAAAGGATCCAGGAACATGTGCTGAAGAAAGGACACCCTCTTCAATAAATGGTCCTGAGAAAAGGAAATATCCATATGCAAAAGAATCAAACTAGACCCCCATGTATTACCATATACAAAAATCAACTCATCATTTATTAAAGACTTAAACATAAGATGTGGTTCTTCAAAACTATTAGAACAAAACATAAGAGAAATGTTTTAGGACATTAGTTTAGACAGAGATTTTTTCGCTAAGCCTTCTGAAGCACAGGCAACAAAAACAAAAACTGACAAAATGGACTATATCAAATTAAAAACCTTCAACACAGCAAAGGAAACAATCAACAGTGTGAGATACAACTGGTAGAATGGTAAAAAACATTTGCAAACTATTCATCTGACAAGGGACTAATGTTCAAAATATACAAGGAACTCAAACAACTCAACAACCACAAAACAAATAATCTAAGTAAAAGGTGGGCAAAGGACCTAAATAGATATTTTTCAAAAGAAGACACACAAATGGACAATGAATACATGAAAAAATGCTCAATATCTCTAATCATCAGGGAAATGCAAATCAAAACCACAGTGAGATACCATCTCATCCCAGTTACAATGGCTATTACCAAAAAGACAAAAAAGAGTAAATACAGAAAATGGAACGTCTTATACATTGTTGGTGAAGCTGTCAATTAGTACAATCATTGTGGAGAACAGCGTAGAGACTTCTCAAAGAACTAAAATAGAACTACCACACAATTTAGCAATCTTCCTCCCAGGTATTTATCTGAAGGAATACATGTTCCCCCATGCTTATTATAGCACTATTTACAATAGCTAAGATATAAAAGCAATCAAAGTGCCCACCAATGGATGAATGGATAAAGAAAATGTTGTATATATATACAATGGAATACTATTCAGTCATAAAAAGAATGAAATCCTGTCATTTGTGGCAACGTGGATGAGTCTGGAGGACATTATGTTAAGTGAAATAAATTAGGCACAAAAAGATAAATACTGCATGTTTTCTCTTATATGTGGGAGGTTAAAAAATTGAGCTCATGCAAGTAGAGAGTGGATTGTGGGTATTGGAGGCTGAGAAGGGTGGGGAGATGGGAGACATTGGTTAGCAGATACAAAATTACAGCTAGATAGGAGGAATGAGTGTTCAGGTGTTCTATAGCACTGAAGGGTGAATATAATTATATTTGTTGTGTATTTTTTAAAAACTAGAGGAGAGGATTTTGAATGTTCACAACACAAAGAAATGATTAATGTTTGAGGTAATGGATATACTAATTACCTTGATTTGATCATTACACATTGTATACATGTATTGAAATAGCACTCTCCCAAAAATATGTACAATTATTATGTTCCAACTAAAAATAAAAGAAAAAAATTGTTTCCAGCTCTGCTCATTGAAAAGTAGAAACAGCCGAGCTCGGTGGCTCAGCCTGTAATCCCCCGCCTTTGGGAGGCTGAGGTGAGTGGATTGCCTGAGCCCGCGGGTTCGAGACCTGCCTGGGCAAGCAAGACCTCATCTCTACAATAAATCAAAAACTTAGCCAGGTGTGGTAGCGCGCGCCTGTAGTTCCAGCTCCTTGGAAGGCTGAGGCGGAAGGATCGCCGGAGCCCAGCAGGTCGAGGCAGCGGTGGCCGGGAGCGGCCACTGCACTCCAGTCTGGGCAACAGAGTGAGACTCCAACTCAAAAAAAAAAAAAGAAAAGAAAAGTAGAAACAAAGAC
>CAUYQG010083358.1:0-39137 GCA_963574415.1 Tarsius wallacei
CCAGCTGGGACTTGCTCTTCATCTCTGCACAATATGACCTTACAGTGGGTATGCTTGCATAGCCTGTGAGTCCAAGACAGGGTAGAAGAGGGAAAGGAGGGGAAAAAAGGAGGAGAAAGAGAGAAAAAGGGGAAATAAAAAACATAAAAAAGAAAAAGAACAAAGAGAAATAAAAGGAAAGAAAAGAGAAAATCAACCAACAAACAAAGCAACCAAATGAGATAAACAAACCAATACTCCCCAAAACAACAACAACAAAACAAAAACAAAAAAACAAAAACAAAAAATTGATAGAGTTCTCAGCTTTAGTATGTCTTTTTGAAAGGAGAGGCTCCCTCTTGTGACATGTTCTGCAACAGCAATGCTATTATTACAGGTTCCCTATTTGCTGTTGGAATTTAAGATGTTAGAATCTTCACTCCCTGCTGCCTGCAATTGGTAGCCTTCACATACCCATGTGAAGAAGGGGGCTGAAAGAACTTGACACAGCATCTCTCGGTATCTCACCCCCTTCCTTCCTCTCCCAGCTTTGTCACAGCAGGGGAATGGGGCCTCCTGTCTCTCTGCTCTGCCCTCCTAATCTCTTTCACTTGTTGCTGGGGGTTGGGGAGGAGGGGGAGTCAATTAGGCACTCACTAACCCAGCAGCTGGGCTCAGGGTGGAGGGTGGATCATCTGGGGTTTCATATCTGCCATTCCCCACCAGGGCTTGAGCACTGGGGGCAATGTTCTTTGAGTTCACAAAGAACAGCCCCAATGCAACACAGATATAGCACCTGGTCTCAAGACGCAGTTCTGTTGTTCCACAGAGGCTGCCCTGGATCACTTATCTGCCCAGGCATTAGAGAGTCTGGTTAGTTTCTCTGCTGCTTGCTGTTCCTGTCACCAATGGAGTCGTTGGCTCCGTCTCCAGCAGTTACCACAGTCTCTGGATCGCAGGATCCGGTGGCAAGTCCAGTCCCAGGCTCAGGGCGGCTTCTCCCCATTGTTTTCTTGGGACTCTGCCTCAGGTTCCCTTGCTGCACTCCCTCCATGGCCCCTGCTGCCAGCGTTCAGCCTGGCCCTCTGGTGTTAGGGTCAGCAATCACTCCAGCTGATCTTCCTGGGAAAAACTCTGCTGATTTTAGAAAATGGCACTTAGCTTCTGTGCTCTAGGAAGCCCTAGGGTCCAAGCAGAGCAGCTGCAGCTCCAGCAACTTCACCAGGAAGGCTCTGCCCACTTGCTCTTTGAGCCCCCACTCAGTCAGCCTTTCACACTCCCACTTTCACTCAGAAACACATGGAGAATTGCCCATACAATCACTCACACACACAGGGACTCGCACAGTCCACTGGTTATGCCATCTTCCCTTATTTGTTAGATTTTGGTTTTTAAATAACATTTTCCACTATAAGAATTCCGACTCTTTAGAGAAAAGAGTATCTTAATTGGGAAAACATAAGAAGAGACTAGAACAACTAGTTGAGCCAGAAAGTAAAGAAAGTGCTCAAAGAATGTCAAAGTTACATGTCAAAAATCAAAGAAGCCAGTATGAAGGGGCTTCCACTGGCCACATTTTAGTTCATTTGAGCATGAAAATAAATAATGATGGTAAGGGATGAGATGAGTATCTTATGTGTAAAATAGGAATCCCAAAGTTTATAATAATATGAGTAAACAAATAGATTAATTACTTAATTAATTAAATGCAAGGTAGGGGAAAGCTCCACCTTTTGGTAAAATGCCAACTAGTAAATCTACATAGAATTAGAAAATCACCATTTGGCAAGGATCATAGTCATAATTGAGTCATGTAAGAACAATTAGTGAATACTAAATCTGGTAGATGGATAAGCAGAGGGATATGTACATAATTTCAAAGAATCACTTCATAAGATAGTTATGAATTGTTTATCAATTTAAGAACAACAACCTACTAATTAGTTTTTAAGTGGAGGGTCCTACCATTCACCATCTTATGCAAGTGATAAAAGTTAACATCGCCAGTAATTAGACAAATCAATGTTGTCTGCCTCCCTGTGCAATAGATTGAACATAGAGCAACATGACTTCTATGGAATTCCTGGCAAAAAGCATGGATCATAAGAATTCCAAATGAAGGGACATTCTACAAAGTAACTGGCCTCCACACTTCAGAAATAACAAGGTGTGAAGAGAAAGAAAGACAGAGGAAATAATCCAGATTGAAGAACAATGAGACATGAGAACTAAATGTGGCTGGATCCTGGCTCAATAAAGGACATTATTGGGACAAATGACAGAATGAGTGCAGTAGTCTTTCCCCTCTGGCACAGCCCCGGCAATGTTGCCATTTTGGAGCTTCTCTTTTATACTGGGTCCTAGACTAAAGCAACATGGAGCAAATCCTTAGCCCACCCATAATGTACATGTAACAGAGAGAGAAATCAACTTCTGTTAGTTGTTTAATTACATATCCAGCATATTTTGATTTATACATGTATATACCCTACAGAGCTACAGTTCTATTACTAAACATGTATGCTAGGGCAACTGTTGCAAATGTAAGCCAGGATATATTATTCAAAATATTTATAGCAGCACTGTTTGTAAAAGAAGAAAAAAGAAACAATCTAAATCATCAGGAGAAAAATCAATAAATAAAGTTACAGTATGTTCACACAATGGGGCAAATGACCAACACACATGAACACTGACAAGTCTCAAAGATAGAATATTGAGTGAAAAAATGAACACACAAAAGAAAATACAGTAATCCCTGCTAGTTCTCTGGGGATACATTCCAAGACTTCCAGTGGATGCTTGAAACTGCATATAGTACAGAACCCCAATGACACCGATTAAAACAGTTTTATTGTGTGTCTCCCACCCACAAACTGAATGCCTTTTTCATCTTAACTAAGCACTTATCACATGCTGCGGTAGTAACTTTTACAGTTTGATGTACAACAGCAAAAGTAGCACAAATTTCTCTTTCCTTCTTCACAATTTCATGGACAGAAGATTTATTCTTACCTTAGATTTTAGCAACTTCTGCATATATATATATATATATATATTTTTTTTTATTTGGTGTCTTACTCTGCCACCCAGGATGGAGGGCAGTGGCACGCTCATGGCCACTGCAGCCTCAATCTCCTGGGCTCCTGCAATCCTTCCACCACAGTCTTCCAAGTAGCTGGAACTACAGGTGCGTGCTACCACACCCAGAGCTAATTTTTGATTTATTTAGAGACGAGATCTTGCCAAATTGACTGGGTGGGTCTCAAACCCGTAGACTCAGGCAATCCCCTCGCCTCGACCTCTCGAAGTGCTGAGATTACAGGCTGAGTCACTGAGCCTGGCCTTTTCTTATTAAGTCAAGGGCTTTCACTTTTTCCCTTAAAGAAAGCACTTTAAGGCTGCTCTTTGGCATATTCAAATTACCAACATATCCAAATTGCCAGCATCAGTATTCTTGTGCTTTGAGGCCATTATTAAGTAAAATAAAGGTTACTTGAGCCCAAGCACAGTGATAACACATCAGACAATCTGATAACCGAGACAACTACTAAGTGACTAACAAGTGGGTAGTGTCTACAATATGGAGATGCTGGACAAAAGAAGGATTCACGACCCAGACAAAATGGAGTGGGACTTTGTGAGATCGCATCACGTTACTCAGAATTGTGTGCAATCAAAAACTAATGAATCGTTTATTTCTGAAATTTTCTACTTAATATTTTCTGACCTTCGATCAGAAACCTCAGGTAATTGAAACCGCAGAAATTGAAACTGAAGATAAGGGTGGACTCTGTATGGTACAGAGATTGAAACTGAAACTAAAGATAAGAAATTGAAACTAAAGATAAGGGTACGCTGTATAGTCCCATATACTTTTTTTATGTGTGTGTTGTTTTCACCCTGACATTCAGGCTGGAGTACAGTGGCATGCTCACGGTCCCCCAGCGTCAACCTGCTGGGTTCAGGTGATCCTTCTGCCTCAGCCTTCCAAGTAACTGGAACCACAGTCACATGCTACCACGCCCAGATAATTGTTTTCATTTATTGTAGAGATGCAGTCTCACCAAGTTGCCCAGGATGGTCTCAAACCCCTGGTCTCAGGCAATCCTCTTGCCTCGGCCTCTCAAAGTGCTGGGATTACAGACTTGAGTCACCGTGTCCGGCCACATATACTTTTTAAAGCAGGTAAAATTAAATAACATATTGTTTGAGAAAACACAAATGGGGTAAAAATTACAGACAAAAGCAAAGAAAATAATTAGCACAAAACTCAGGATAGCAGTTAATGGAGGGAGACAGGGAGAAGAAACTGGTGAGCTCAAGAAGGAACACAAAATGATGACTTGGATATAATCATATCCAATTTCTCAGCCTCATGGTGGGTATATTACTTATCATTTCATTTTGCCCCCAACATTTTGTGCACATTATATCTCACAATGAAAAAAATGGGGGGGGTGAGTATGCCATATTGAGAGTGTGTTAATTTGCCAAATTATCTAAACCCCAATAATTCTTTCATCTTATTTTTTAAAAATCTTCTCTTCGGTGCAATCAGTTCATGTTTTATCAATCTAGACATAGGATCCTTTGGAATTTTTCACAGCGTTTTTACTGAATAGTGTAAATTTCAAGCAATTCAAATTATTTTTGGTGATGTATTTATTTCCAGGGGAAAATTTGTTGAATGTATGTTTACAATGGTTTTTACTTAAAGTTTAAATTTTTTTAAACTTCTTTTTGTTATAAATAGTAGAACCAGCCTAAAAGGAAGGGTAGCAATTCAAAAGTGGTATGTGATGTGGCTATATTCATTGACCAGGGCCAGCTCATAACGCAGGAGGATATGCACAGATAGAAACCACTTCAGAAACTGGGCAGAAAAATTGCATGCAACTCACATACTCTTTCACCTAAATCCATAGGTCACTTGCTATAGCAAATGCAGAAATAAAACAAGCGAGAAAAGGTCTGAAGATTTCATAATATGTGGATAGATTTTGTTTGAGGGACCAGCTCACACTAAATGAGTAATATTTTCTCATCTCCAAATATACTTGATTATTTAGAAAATCACAAATCAAAATATAAGACAATTGATTGAAAGACAAGTTGGTGAAGCTGACCAAAAGAAAATGCATTTGTTTTCCGCCTCAGAGATCATGACCGATTCCTATTGCTTATAAGGGACCCAGAGAGCAGACTCTTCAGAGCGATTTTTAAAGTTAGAGTCACATCAGGTTCGTCAACAGCCTCAGAGAAGAATGCAGTTATAAGAAGCATTACAACAGCAAGATAGATGATAAAATAGGGGAAACATGTGCTCAGTACTATGGGACAGAATATTAATAGCCCTGTTACCAAACAACTAGAAAAGGGCTGGTAATATTTGCTAAGAATGGATGTCTTAAGATCTCTGGTCAAGCACATGCTTAAAATGAGAGCTGGTCAGGTCAACATCTTGGTTGGTGACTTGATTAGACTGTAATTCAGATAATAAATAGCAATTCTGACTTGGAAAGCAAACGCTGCCAAGAATTGAAAGGGCTAGAAAGTGGTCCTAGAATGATTAATGCAGCCATTTATCCATCTGTCTGCTCACTCATCCATCTACCCATCCACTCATTCATTCATTCATTCACTTATCAAACATTATGTGAACACAGATATGGAATAAACCTTGTGTTAAACTCTGGTGATTAAAAAAAAAAAAATCTAGTGATGAATTGAAATCCAGATCCTGCCTTCAAAGAGTTCATAGTCTAGCATAGCATTTTTCAACCTACGCACTATTGACATTTTGGGATGGATGATTCCTATTTGTGGGGACTGTCCCCATTGGGGGATGTTAAGCAGCATGATCTCTACTCAGTAGATTACAATAGTACTTCCTCTCTCCCCAACACACACAGTTAAACAACACAAAATGTCTCTAGACATTGTCAAATACCCTTGGGGGTGGAGGCATTTCTGGTTGAGAACCACTCATTTAGCAGAAGAGGCAAGTATGTTCATAAGTATTTGTAATATAGTCTAGAAAGTTATGTAAGAAGCATTAAATAAATCATAATAATACAATGGAGAGAGATCCTAAGACAGAGACAAAGTGAGAGAGAGACAGAGAGAGCTCATAAATACTTCTGCCTCCAAGAATTTAGTGCGGGTACACAGAAGGCACCCTTGAGCTGGGTCTTAGAGAAAGAGAAGACTTTATCATTTTCAGGAGAAGACACCTCTACATGTAGTGAAAATGCAAAGATTGCCTTCTCTTTTCCAGAGTAGCACATTTCTAGTTTCTTTAATGTCTGATTATGAAAAGTCTAATCTATTTGAATATTTGCAGCATTTAGTATAGTGCCTAGTTAACTCTTATAATTTTATATTGCCTTGACATCCTCTTAAATGTAAGTTGGACTTTCACATACCAGAAGCAAGGCTCAGTTACCCTTGACACAGTTGATAGTTCTACTGCCCCCTGACCCCACCCCCACAGGATCCTCAATGTGGTCAATCCAGGTATCTGCTTTATACAACTGCTCACTGGTGACCACCTCCCTATGGGACAGCTAGATATAAACTGCTTGACTGGCCTCTGTTAACTGCACATTCCAAGCAGATTGTGCAGATATGACACAGTGACCACGTCTCAATCATATCATAACCTTCTGGAAATTATGCCAACTTGCTTTAAACCCATCAACTAAAACTCCCCAAGAAAAACCTGTTTAGATAATGCTCATTAAAGTTATGGGTCCATTGGTCTGTGGGTCCCTTTCTTTCCCTCTACTTGCCTACTATACTCCCTGATCTCCATGTGTGTGGCCTCCAGGCATGCTGCAAAGCCCCCAGGACCTATAAGTAATAAAACTTTTATTTCCATCTTGTGTCTCTCCTCATCTTAAGGATCCCAAATTCAAACAGTGTCATTGAAATATTTTTAGCTAGAAAGTTACACTCATTTATTCATTCATTGAGCAAACATCACTGAGCACATTTCTGATGTGGTGCCAGGTTTTTGAGGAAATGAGATGAAAAAGGTACAATGCCTGAACTTGAGGACATGAAAGCGTAATAGAAAATACAAAAACTATTCTCCAATTCTTTATAAACTTTCTTACTAAATAGCATAAAATTCTAAAAACTTACTGCTTAATCCTTTCAGTAACTTTCCTGCTAATGGGCTTTGAAGCTCACAGTCTGTAAATGAGTTATATTTGGAAACAGTTGTACAATTTAGTATTAAGTACTTTGGTAATGGTGTATAAGAACTGTTAGGGACTCAGGAAACCATGACCATCATTGTCTGGAGACCTAGAAGGCTTTTCTAAACATTACATTAGATCTGTCCTTACAGGACAGTAGAAGTTCATTATTTAAAGAAGTGTTATTCATTAGATGGAGCATCAAATAAGAAGATGCAAAAAAATTCAGAATGCTCAGGAAATGGTAATAATTCACAATGACCAGAGGAATATGGTTGTTATTATGACTAGTATGCTAAAATTTTCTTAATAGGTCGAAGTAGGTAGCTCAGTTTAATAGACAATTATGGTTAAGTAACAGCATTGGTGAATTACAAATACCTAGCTCCTCCCACACGCAACACACATGTACATAAACCATTATCTTTTACACACATACATGCACACACACACACTCATTTTGTGTTTATGGACACAAAAATGCTACTAAGAATTTCTTTCTTGGCTGGGCTTGGTGGCTAAGCCTGTAATCTCAGCACTTTGGGAGACCGAGGTGAGTGGATTGCCTGAGCCCACAGGTTTGAGCCCAGCCCGGGCAACTTGGTGAGACCTCGTCTCTACAATGAATCAAATAATTAACTGGGCAAGGTAGTGTGTGCCTGTATTTTCGGCTACTTGGAAGGATCGCCGGAGCCCAGCAGGTCGATGCTGGGGTGCCCATGAATGTGTCACTGCACTCCAATCTGGGCAACAGAGTGAGACTCCACCTCAAAACAAACAAACAAACAAACAAAAAACAAACAACAACAAAAAAAGAATTTTCTTCTCTTGAATAAGCTGGATGACTATGTCAGGTCTTTCCCCATAGAATGGAAACCTCAGTGTTTAGTCATAGCCCCTAGCACCTCTATAAGGACCAATTCTGACACATATTTTGAAAGTTTCTTTTCCTATTCAGACTGGCAAAACACAGGCTGATAAATGGAACTCAGATTTGATTCTCCTCTCTAAACTCTTACCTGGACCACAGAACATGTACCCCAAAAACAATAGTTGTGAGATTAAAGAGGGTGCACAGTTTACTTTAGCAGAGTGAATAGCATGAAATTATAAAATCCTGCTGATACCCACCATGTTACACAGCTTCAAGAAAATGAATGACATTATTATGTCCGCACAGCGCTGTGTGCGACACATTCATGTCTATCAAAGTTGTCTGCCTCTTATTGTACTATTACAAGAACAACTGGATCACAAAATGCATGTACAGAAGGGACTCATTAACAGTCATTCAGTATATCACACTACTTGTCACCTAAGCAGAGAAAGATTCCCAGGACTGTTGACCACATTCAAAATCAGAAGCCTGGGATAGCCAGGCATTACCGCTGGTCTCTTACTTCTTGCTTCCTGCTTCTCCCCGCCCAAGCACTCCTGGATACTCTCAGCCCCCAAAGTCTTACAGAACCAATATCTCTGGAATCCCATGGGTATTTGTCTGTTAAGGACAAAAAAAATAACCAGAGCTGGCCTTTGAAAATGCATAGCTCTGAGTAGGCTGAGTAGGGAGAAATGTATGGTGCTGTGGCTGAAGGCCAAGCATTCAAGGTTAGAGTCATTCTCGACTCTGCTGACTCTATTAAAGAAAAGAATACAGTTCCATGATGTGAAGAAACATCCATGGGATATGGGTTGGACTAGCCCTTGTTCCACAAGCCCAACTAAGAATTGCAGGAGGAGCACAATCTTATGTTTATTCATCACTGGCAGATGCTAATACATTTCTGGATCGACATTTGGCAGAAATATGAATAAACACAGAGAATTCACAATCAGATATCAGAGCTAGAAGCTGAATACTACTGATGGATTGATTATGTTTTTGAGCTATTTAGATAATTGGACATACTAAGTACAGAGCTTTCTGCAATGATAATGGACCTGTCCTGTTGTGGTCTATTTAACAAACACTTGGACTATTTTTTTTAAAGCTTGTTTACATTCCTGTACATCCTGGCTTTATTGATATTCTGTCCTTTGAATTACAGTGTCACCCTAGCAACGCTCTAGAGAAAGTTGAGGAGGGCATTATCATTGTTAACCCACATTTTCAAAGTGAATTAAAGCAAACCTCTTCCAGGATGAATCGAGAGCTGATTTTTCTTATCATAGCACCCCCCAAAATTTGCACCTCTGCTTTGGTTTAGTCAAAGATGGGGGTGGCAGGGAGAGGGATGTCTGCACCTCCTGTTTCTAAACAAATGTGTCTTTTTGTAGAAAATTTTTCTTGCAGGTCCCTCTGCCTGACATGTTCTTCCCCAGATCTTTCTATGCTTCATTTCCTGTTATTCAGGTCTCTGGTCAAATGGCCTCTCTCTGAAAGTTATTATTCTTTCTCAAGTAGATCCCAAGTGAAGACGCTTTATTTTAATCTCTTTATAATACTATCTGAATCATTATTTCTTTATTATCATTTTTCCTCATTATTATGTAAACTCTATGAGAGCGGAGATCATGACTATTTCCTCAAGGGTATTTCCCTAGGGCCTAATGCTATACCTGAGGAGTTGTTGATGTACATTAATTATGTGTAGACTCCATGTACTTCTAGGACTCCAGACTCTTAAATGGAAGCAATCTTTTGCTGTAGAACATGCTCCTCCCAGTTGGGTCTAGATCCCGCGAATGATTTTCATTCTATTTGTAATGTGTGCTTTAAGCAGTGGGTTTGTGCTGGGCCACATTATTTGGTCAGTCCATTTCTTTATAGAAATGTATGCCTGGCTCTGAGTAGATTTCTGTGGTCCCCACTAAAAAATTCTCTAGCTTTTCGAACTTTCTAAGTAGATCTCCTGCTGACCACTTGAGTACATCTAAGAAAGAAGAATTAGCACCAGAACCCAAGATCTTAAAATGCATTGTAACCTGCAGATGATGTTTATTTTCAGTTTTAACATTATCATGGAGTCAAGTGTCAATTCTTAGCTGAGTAAAATATTCTTATTGAACTATAATTCAGGTGAAAACTTGTTTTTCTTTTCCCTAAAATGGTACCCAGGTACCTCATGAATTATAGCAATATTTACATGTGATTTGTATGAAGACTAGACAAAATGCCAGATTAGGGAATATATAAATAGTATTATTTACTTTCAAGTCATAGAGCTTAAAATTTCCATATTTATAGAGGTGAAGGAGCTCATTTAATTATTGGATAATCTTAGATAGTTTTCTCTTCTAAGGCATTGGCATAACAGTAGGATTCAAATTCTAGATGACTTTCCTATAATTCAAAACCTGCTTTTTGAGCCTGATAATTGACTTACAGTTTATATATTTGAGGTTGTAAATAATCAGAATGGGGAAAATTTTCATTCTTTATTTCTTGATTTATTTATGACTTTTTTATAGTCTTTGATCTCATGAAAATTTCAGGAGGCTCCTTCTCTGTAATGGTAACACCATTAACAATTTCCTTATATAGCAGAGAGAGAAGAGTTGACCTCTCTGTATCAATTCTATTTTGAATTTGTGGTCCTTGGGCATTTTCAGAATTTAGTTTATTTTTCAATTTCACATACAAAAATAAAATAATGGGAGAAGGTAAACACTGTCAGTGTCATTTGAAGTAAGTTGACAAATTTCCTGAGCATTTGTTTGTTTTGTTTTGTTTGTAAATAATCAATTTGTAAAAATTGTCTGGAGTTTTGGAATTGTGGAATGGCAATCTCTTAACCACTGTGTTATTTAGAACTTAGATCTAGTGTACCATCTTAGGTCAAGCTTTGTTATGGTGTTAAAAGGTGAGTTTCAGAATTCTGATTTCTCTCTATTTTGTTCTCAGTAAAAGGAAAAAAGAAAGTAAGTGAAAAATTCCCATTGGTTATTAAAAATAACTTGGAAGCTGACCCTGCAGAAGATATGGGGCCTGTAGTTTGCCTTGGAAATAAGAAACATTAGCCTGGTTTTCTCTTAATACTGACTCCATAATTTGAATATGGGAAGGAATTAAGAGAGAGTTGATTAAAAGTTGGAGGAAGAGATAGCTGGCAGTTACAGAAATTATGGGAGTTTAAAAATAGTGCCTGCATAGAGAATCGACTGTTTTTAACTTAGATTATGTGTTTATTTAAAGCAGTTTTTTGTAAGCTTACTTGGGATGTAAATACATGGACACTGTAGGAGGAAGTCTGTCCCCAACCTAGAGCATAGTAACAGTGCAAGCCTCTATTTCATCATGGGTAAAATAGGTGTAACCAATATATCCATCTCCTAATATTGAATAGAGGATGAGATGATGTCACATGTATAAAACCCTTAATACAGTGCTCAGCACAGTTAAGAACTGACTATTGCAGATTATAATCACTGTTGAGAAAGCCACATCTGCAACTCAAAATCTATTGCTTAGGATTACCACTGCTCAGTTAGATTCACAATAGAATCTATTTGTTTATTTTTTGTATGTTTGGCTAAATCTTCCCATATTAAAAGGAAATGGAATCATCTGAAGAAATTATGGATTTGATAATTGTGTTATAATTTACTTGAAAACATGCTTTACCCAGAGAAAGCAACAACAGAAAAAAACCAACAAAGTAAAAAAATCATAAGCCACATACTAAACACTCTTAAATAAGAATATCTGAGTTAAACTTTGAAGAGTCATCCTGACTTATTTCATTTAATCAACTTATTTTTTTCTCTTTCCCCTAAACATCTGAACTTTACATTGGGTTTAAATATGAATAAATAGAAGATGAATGGAATATTAGTTTCATCTTTTCACCAAACTTTCTCGTTTAACAGTGTTTTCAAAGAATCATTTCTAAAATTACATTTTTTAAGGCAATTTTCCAACTTGTATTATGTTTTTGAAGTTCATTGTTCTTGAGAGGTGAAAGATTCCAAATGCTATAAAGCAAAATGTCACATTGCAAGTTGTAGGCAAGGGTAATAAACTTGACTTTTCCTCGTAGTGCATTTCAATTAGGTACTTTGGTACCTGGGGCATAAAGATTACTGCATTTCTTTTTGCCAGTACAACTGTTGAATCATACAACTGTTGAACTGTGTGCATGTATCAATAAATGATTAAAGTAAACAAATACTAAAGTGTGGTCTTGAAGAAAGCAAACTATATGAATGATCAATTTTTTTTACCTTAAATTCTGGTAGTCTTAAATATTTCATTTTCCCCGTGTAGTTAGTCTCATCCTCATTATGGGAATTAAATCTGCTTTCTTCTGCTCTTAATGTAGGTGAGAAACAAGAAACTTATTGTGAAGTGCATGTATTAGCAAAGTCATTGGCTGCCACAAAAAAATATTGATATAACTAAATGGTGGTTTGTTAGTAATGCTTACTATTTAGTGTCAATTTTGCTTTCAGACTAAAATATATCTAATTGCCAAGGGGCAGAATAATCCATTAGTATGAAATCAGGTCACAGGAAAAGATCTAGGGGGTCTCCATGACTTCCCAGTGGAATGATCACTTAATGACACTCAATGATACTCTGACAAAGAAAGTGAATTCACTAACTGATGAAAACTAAATGGTATTAAAAAGTTACTTGTAAAGTATAAAAGTCAACGAGCAAAGCAGCTTTAATAGAAAATGAAAAAAAAGTTCATCTTATGATTTACATGAGGGATTAATAATAAAAAATCTCTTTTCAAAAGATGAGGCATCTGATGTAATTTTGTATCTCAGGATTATAAGATAAAATACACAATGAAAATTCATTTAAAAATTTGCTTACATAAGGTAGTTCACAATCATGTAATACTTTCCAATCCATATAATTGCAACATCAGAAATATAAAGCTTATAAGTCTCAAATATTAAAATTATAGAAGATTCAGGGGCCTACTGCATACTTGTCAAATTAATCATAAAAGAAAAACTCCTAAAGTTGCAAATTTTTTTTTAAAAGTACTTTATTGTGTGCAAATAAAATGTTCATTTCTTTAGCCCAGCTAAAGGACAAAATCACATTCTCTATATATACAGAAGGGTCAAAGTTCTCCATGACTTGTTTTTGCCTTTAAATTTAATATTGGTATGCTTATCAGATTCTCCAAACCTCTATCTACAGGTCAGAAAAGTTGACTCAAGATAAATTTAATGAGTTAGATTTACACAGCACTTTCTCAGTTTTCATAGCACTTTTGCCATTCAATAGAATTTCATTTCATCTTTAAATCAACCTCATAAAGTAGCTGGCATTAGCGTTAGCAGCATCATTTAAACAACTGAGAGAAGTGAACTTCAGAGACTACAGTGACTTGTCCAAGATCATGAAACTAGCAAGAGTCAGGTTTCAGATTACTACTAAATGTAGAAATATACATACAGACATAAACACACCAGTAATTAAATAAAATGTATAAAATTCTGATCTGAGTTCCTCCTTGCTTTTTCTGAGCCTCTATTTGGAATGTTGTTGCATTGATATACATGTGCATTTTAAAATGCTTGATTTTTATACTAAATTAATTTCTTTTTTTGTAAAACTTTCAATGAATATTGTATGAACCCGAGGCAAAGATGCAGAATCAGTTTTAAGAATATTTCACATAACATATTTGCACAATGTAAGTAATACTACCCAGAAGGGAAAAGAGCATTTGATAACATAGTGTGCTACCTTTCAAGATTTCAGCTTCTGTCTGTTCTTTGGTGTCAGGTACAACCAGCAAGGCCATCTTTTAAAATTTAAATACCTCATACACATTAGCTGAGGGAATGATGAATTCTATTTTGAAAAAAGTACAGTGGGTTTCAAATGCCACTTATGAACCATTCCTTAATTGCCTATCTAAGAAAAGATCCAATTGAAAAAAAAATGATAAATTTAAAATTGAATAGCTGGAGAATACTTAGATATGTAGGTGATACTGAATAGAAGTATCTTTTTAAAAATATAAATGTGCCTAATTGTATTAACTGTGAGTTTTTGTGAAAAAAGAAGAAAAGGCTTATCAATTTGTGGCATCCACAGAAAAAAATTTACCTTGGGGCAGAGTCTGCCTTTCTTATGCAAAATAGTGGGGCTGGAGGGAGTATGTAGGAGCAAGGTTTTCCTGTATGAACCAGGCCATCACTAATTGTTTCTTTCCTCTGCCTAGAAAATTTATGCTCATTACTTGGATGTTTCTATTGTCATTTCTAACCCAAGGGCGGACAGAGTAGTTGAATAACTGTGTGGCTAGCCTAAGTTCTCACAGTACCCATCTCTTCCTTCATAGAATTTACTTAACCCAATTTCTATGATGTAATTGTTAATGTGTTTGTTTCCAGCTGAGATGTATGTTCTACCACTGTAGCCCCAGTAAAGAAGATACTCAGCTATCTGTTCAACAAATGCTGTGAATTACAAACTAAAAATAATATCCCAAGCCCTCTACCAACTGAATGGAACCCCTCTTGACTAAGTGGACCCCAGAGAAAATATAAACAACTGAATCCTTTGCCATGATTGGAAGGGAGGTCAGACAGAATTTAGACATGCCAACTGACTAGTAGTAATGTTAAAATAGAGATACTAAGATTGATAAAACAGACTCTTTGTGTCAATAAGATACCAAATTATAAGCAAGACTTAATTAAGGCCATGCATGGCAAGAGTTAATTCATGCCTATGGCCATCAATCTTGCCTAACAGGTTTTTTTTTGAGCCAATATATTGTGACTGATTCTGGCATAGCATTTTTTATCTTAATGTAAACATTCCTTTCTTCTGACTCCAAGTTTTTGACAGAGCCTTCCTCCTTTAACCAATGACAAATTAATCAGCCTCTTGTTCTACCTATAACCTTTAAGCCTCCAATTCAAGGTATCATGCCTTTTTTAGGTCAGATTCTATTATCCATTTAATGTCTTATGCCTTTATCTGTAAATCCTGCTTCCCTAAAATGTATAAAATCAAATTGTAATCCAATTGCCTCAAGACCACTTATTCGTGACTTCTTGGGTTTATGTTTTCCCTGGGCCATGGTCATTCATATTGGCTCAGAAAAACCTCTTTAAAAAAATTTGCAGACTTTAGCTTCTTCATTAACAAGATCATCATAATGAATGCTTAAACAAATCAGTTTTTGACTTTCTTTAAAATTGAAATTTCTGTTTAACTTTTAATTTTCTTCTCTCAATCATCATCACCATCATTGGCTATCTTCTCCCCTGTCTTATTTATCCCCTCACCCTGTCATCCTGGCCCATGGTAACTACATTTATATGTATATAAAATGAATGACCATTCCTCACATTCTATAGATAGGCTCTAAATGTTCCTTATGCTAAACAAAGTGTTTTAAAATTCCCAGATTATCCTCCTCAAGAGTGGGGTTAATTTTTTTTTTTTAATCCTGGATGTGTAAATTCTAGTCTGGACTCAGTATTTTCTCCCTTAATGTAGACTTGGTCTTAAAATATTCCCAGACATCAATAGCACAGCCTAGGATATTATTTAAACTTATCCACGCCCCCCTACAACATGGTCTAAGGAAGTTTTAGCTCATAATTCCCATTTAGTACATTCCATATCATTGAGTGCAACCTAAGCCAGTAGTAAATTGTGCACAAAGGAAACCTAAGAAAGCAATTACTTCATTTTATGCACCTTCTCAATTACTATGCTCCTGCACAGTCAGGGGTACAGTTCTCTGAACTAAAAATGGCAACATCTTTAGTTCTCATGATTTTAGAAATCTGGTCAACCATAATGTTGAATTGCATTGACTCTCTGATTCAGGGAAAAAAAAACAACTTTCTTTACTAGCTTGGTGGTGTGGCCTCACAGTAAGTAAGATTGTCAAAAGTGAGTATCATCTTTTGATTGGAAAAGAACAAAAAAGAGCCTTTCCACCTTTACTTCAACTCCAGCCAACACATGCTCTGGATAAGTGACCTTGAAGTTGCTGATACCTGGAAACATATTTGCAAAACTATCCATACCTGGAAGTTTGGAAGTTTGGTTAAGCACATGAAGATCATTATTTAATATTAATAAAAAATCCCGTGTTGGGCTTCTACTATGTGCCACTGAGACTTTATATGCAATAGTTCTTTTAATTTAATCCTTTAAAACAAGTCTAAAAGGGAATGTTAGGAAGATTGGAGAAGTAAGTTTCTGGAACCCACACAGATGGAAAATATCAGTGTCTAGAGAGCTGAGATTAGAACTTATGTCTGAAGTTTTCCAAAGCTTATGCCTCTCACTGCTTCATTACTGAAGATTCATCCCCAATAGCAGCTATTTCTAAAGGTACAAAAAACCCCACAACTGATTTCATAAGCATGAGAGACTATCACTGCTACTTAATTCCTATTTATCAGGATACTTTAAACTATATTTTATTTTGTCAATCCCTTGGATTAAGGAAAGCTTGTTGTCAGGAGGATTGCAAGGAATTATGGATGCCAAATACTTGTGATGGGAATTGAGTAGGTGGTACGGTACCGAAGGTTTGTAATAATAAGGATCTTTAGCATTTCTTGGGTACTTACTATGTGTCCAACAACAATATAAATGCTCATTGTACCTCTTGCAATAATATTTAATACAAATCTATGAGATGCCAATCCTTCCATTTACTCATTCCTTCACTGAACAAATATTGAGTACCTACCATCTTCCTGGCACTCCTCTAAGTGACAGAGAAACAAGAGTGAACAAGCAGAAAGGGGTCTGTCTTAATTTGCAAGTGGTGGAGACAGAAAATAAAAGAGTAGAAGAAATAAGGCAATCAGATTATTTAAGATAGTGATATGGGCTCTGAGAGAAACTAAACCCAGTGATGTGTCAGACAATAATTGTGAGGAAGCTCAGATGAATGGTCTGAAGAAGGCTTCTTTGTGGTGACATCTGAGCTAAAGTCAGAGAGTTATGAGGATCCAGTTATAAGAAGAAGAGAGTAGAAGGTTTCTGGCACAAAACCAGATATGGATAATGAGTTTAGTGTGATAGAAACAGGAGGAAAGACAGTGCTGTTGGAGCTGGGTCTGGGAGGGTAAGAGAGGCACAGGACCAGATCTTTCTATAGCCTTATAGGCCTGGATGAGGACTTAGAGTTTATTCTGAGTAAATGGGAAGTCATCAGAGCATCCTGTGCAGATGAGTGACATGATCTCATTTACCAATTCCAAAGATTATTCTGGCTGCTCAGCAGTGCCAGGGCTGGAAGTAGGGAAACATTTGGGGGGAGAGGAGGTGGCAGAAATGAAAGCAAGGAAGGGGGACATAAAAGCACAGATGTCTATGAAACATTGATGACTTGTTTTAGGGCAGTAACTTGGAAGTACTATTATTATACCCACTTTATAGAGGAGGATATTGAGACTTGGAGTGAGTCCCATAGCAAAGGGGTCAGAACCTCATCAGTCTGACTCCAGAACTCTAGCTCTTACTCACTGTACTGTCTGCCTGTAGAGGATAGAGAGCCATTTCTGCTTTTTGGATTCCCTTTCTTGACCAGAACCCCATCAAACCATACAAGGAGGGATGGCCATAGTAGTAGTTTTAGCATCAACCAGGTGATAGATATTAACAATACATTGGAGGATTGCCTGAGACTGTGGGTTCAAGACCAGCCTGGGCAACATGGCAAGACCTTATCTCTACAATAAATGAAAAAATTAGCTGGGCATGTTGGTGCACGCCTGTAGTTCCAACTACTTGGAAGACTGAAGTGTACGGATTGCCTGAGCCCAGCAGGTAGAGGCTGCGGTGGCCATGAGCAGTGTGCCATTGCACTCCAGCCTGCGCGACAGAGTGAGACTGACTCAAAAATAAAAAAACAAAAACAAAACAATACATCAGAATATTGTCTCCCATTTACTGGTTCGTCATCAATCTAAAACAATTCCAATTACACAGAAATTGTTTTTCTGATGGATTTCCCTTTCACAGAAGCTTCTCTTGATCAGAGACAAAGGGTAACCTGATGTTTTAGGTCAGCATACATATTTGTTCTTCAGATACATTGATCATTTTGATGACTTGAAAGTGGGGTACTGTTCATGTACCACCAGCACAACTAGAAAAAGTTGAATAAAACTGACTCTGAAAAGTCTTAAGTAGATAGAGGAAAAAAAGGAAATTACTCAGAAAAAGTGCCTCTCATCACATGACCCAACTCTCATTATTCACACTGATGGAGGCATACAACTCCAAATTTGTGCTCTTCATTTCCTGTGCAGTGGTCCTTCAGTTTGCCAGCCTCCAGATCTTCGGGGTCATACCTCCTTAAACCTCAGCTTCCAGAACAGGCTGCATAAGCCCTTGACCTCTAAGTTTCTCTTAACCAATCTCTCCACCATTCTTCGAAGTGAATGATTCTTTTCCGCAATACAGTGCTTTCTCTAAGCCTCCAAGAAACAGTTAATGCTGGTGATTAATTCCTCTTTTCCACATACTCACTTCAAAGACACTCACCCTTAGTGGGCTCTGTAGTTTATTATCTCTTCTTTTGAAGCTAGCAAAGTTTAGTTTGCTTTAAGATAATAGTTTTCTCTCTTGAATATTAATGAAGAATCAAGTTTGAAACACATTAGGGTAAGAGACATAAAAAGCAATCAAGGATATGTTTGACTCTAATCCAGCACATTGTTTGAACAGAAAGGGTACTTATTGTGTGCCTACTGTGTGCTAATCTCTATGAAATATATAAAATGCCTAATGATTTCTGCTCTAATTTTTAAATATCTCAGAGTTAAGAATTAGGAGATACATTTTAATTGGTAATTAAATGCAATTTACAGTTAGTGTCAATTGAAGGGTGTAAACAATTGCTCTATCTGGGAGAGCTTTTGATGGAGTTGAGACCAAATTGAGACCATCAAGAAGGACAGGAAATAGGCAGTCCTATGAAGGGGAATCCACCAGAAAAAAAATTTCTGTGCAATTGTAATTGTTTTAGATTGATTGTTAACTAGTAAATGGGGATGATGTTTTAATGTACTGCTCCCTTGAGTCAATATCTACCTTTTCTATTTTAGAAATATAAATCCCAGATAGAGACAGTATTTCCCTTAAAGCTAAGTAACATGGTTATGTTTTGGCCACTGAGAAATGATTATGCAACTTTCAGATAGAGTTACCAAAGGGAATTGCTTGCCCTTCACCTACTCTTTTTCTATACCTAAAAGGCAAGAATGTGACTAATAAGCTGGTTTGACCATGTAGAAAAGACAGCACTCTAGAAAGTGATGGAGCAGGCAGATGGGTGTCACCCAAGTCCTGAACCACCTGCCTATCTCTAGATTCTACATAAGAGATACATACAACTTCTAGAATGTTAGAGCCACTGCATGTATGTGCCTCTGGTTTGTATTGACACAGGCTGTACCATAACTAATAAAGGCATGTGAGGATGAGGCGTTCAGTTACTACTCATTGGTTTATATTTAGAAAAGTAAAAGAGAAGCAGTAAAGTGAATAACATCAAGAGTTAGGAATACTCAAGTTGCTATACAAACCCAAAGGCCTAAAAAGCTATTAAATAAAGCAAATGAATTAATTGGCAAGAGGACCTAAGGACTTCTATTCTGAAAGAAGAGAAAACAAGGGAGACATAGAGAGGAGGAGGAAAAGGAGAATGTAGTGATGGAGAATCATTTAGACAACCGCTGTGTGGAACTTATTTTGTTTACAGTCTGAATTTGCAATGGGGAAACTCTATCAGATTATGGACTAAACAGTAAATGACAAAATCATTCTTACCTGGCAGTTGCCCAAGGTAACTGCCAACCATTTGACTCTCTTCTATGTAGTGTGTTCAAGTTCTGGGTAGAAAGAATTTCTTGCAAACAGAAGTACCTCATTCTTGTTGTTGGGGCAGTAGAATGATGGGTAAGAGATCAGGGGACATGGTGGAGAGATGAGCTTGCCAAGAGATTTAGATATCAGAAAAAAGACTTGAACCTCTATTTTTTAAAAAAGAAAGAAGCTCTGAAACAGTTTCTTGGTTTAGGACTGGCAGAATCAGAGCAATTTCTTAGAGTGGTTTAGTAATCTAAGAAATCTTTATTGAAGTTTTACTACATGGCAAGCATGTTGAAACTAATCTGATTGTGATCATACAGCATGTATAGTAACTTTTCCAATAAAATCAATATGTCAGAAGAGAGTGAAGAGGCATCATGAATTATGAGGAACCGGTAATTTAAAAATGAAAATTAGAAAAGTTAAAGAAATAGTCATGCTTATTTTAACCTAAAATATTATTTTCAACAACTTACTATTGCATACAACTGATGCTCCAAATATGCATCATATTTTTTCAGTGTCCATTGCTACTTGGCATATTTTTCTGTTCCCTAGGAGACCCTGAGGTACCACCTATATTAGGAGCACAGTGAAGTGTAGCCAAACCTTTGATTGGAGAGATATGAGGGCTCTACAAAGATTACATGCTGAAACCACTTTGTCTTTGTAACACTCATTCTTATTTACACATTATTTATTCTACATGCCTTTGCTGTGGTATCCACAACTGTTGTGTCATCAAAATACCTTAAATAGAAAAAGTTAGACCACTGCTCCTGCTGTTTGCCTAGTTAGGATAGTTATCCTAGTTGGTCTTTGGAAAAGAAACATTTAGATGATACAGTGGGTTGAGGTCCTCCAAAATTCAAGTCTACCAAGAACTTCAGACTGCAACCTTATTTGGCACTAGGATCTTTGCAGATGTAACTTATTAAGATAAAGTCATGTCATCTACTGGATTATTGTGGATCCTAAATTCAATGACTTGAGTCCTTATAATAAGAGCAGAGGAAACACAGAGAGACAGACAGAGACACAGATGAGACAGAGACACAGAGAAGAAAGAGAAAGAAAAATGGAGGAAGAGATTGGAGTGATATGTTTACAAGTCTAAGAATGTCAAGGATTTCTGGAAGCTACCAGAAGCTAAGAGAAGGTAAGCAAGGTTTCTTCCCTGGAGCCTTCAGAAGGAATATGGCTCTATCCCCATCTTGAGTTCAGATCTCTAGCCTCCGTAACTGTGGGACAATACATTTCTGTTGTTTTATGCTATCCAGTTTGTGACAATTTGTTATAGCAGCCCTGAGAAAGCAATACAGATGATTAGAAAGAAGAATTGGCCTGGACACATCCAAGAAATATCTCAGTCCTTAGCTAGCAGTACTTAAGTGTAAGGCTGGGAGACCTTGGGCATTGTAGAAGAAACAGAAACACTTAATTACTAGTAACATCACATACATTTTAAATTAATCAAAATAACAAAATGATTGCTGACTTAGATCGGGGGAGGAGAAAAAAGTGAAAACATAATGGACAGGAGCTTGAATACAGAATGTCAGTTGAGAATTTTAAAAAATCACTTAAAGAGTTGGTGCTTCCTTCACTGCAGAACAAGAGAGATGGGCTCATTCTGAGCTTTGAAGTTCTAGGGTGCCTCTAATAACTATACTCTTGGTGGGTTGCTTTAGCTTTGTTTTAAAGCAATTTTAAAGGCTAGGGTCTTTCATGGGGCTCAGGAAGACACCATTTATTTTTAGGGCACTTATGTATTTTAAAAACAAAGAAAGAACAAAACATTTTTTAAACTAGTTGTTACTTTTTAGTATTTTATTAAACAGACTATGTGTATTTGTCCAAGTGCATTTAAAGATGACATCACGCTTCTAAATATGAAGTTTTAAAGAATGTTAGCTCCAGGTTAAATAATCCTGTTGTGGGCATCTCACTGCACCTACCCTCCCACTATCAATCCCCCGGACCCTGTTATAATCTTTCTCCCTGAGCAAAATTAAGATCAGAATTAGGGTGTTGTCTCTCTTTGTGTTCCCTTCTGTCCTTATTTTAACCATGCTCCCAAATGAGACTGGATTAGAAAGTAGAGGACATTTGGCTACTATTTATATGTATAGAACTGCCTCCTTCTTTTCCGGGTCACTTCACAGTACTGGAACTTTAGTTGGCAGTTAGAGGTCAAGCCACGGTGACCTTAAATAAGGATATATTTTTTTAATAGCTCAACTTGATCAAACACAAAAAATTTGTTTCGGTGCCAAAAAGTGACAGCAATATTTTCCCAGGATGAAAATGTGTTTTTAGCCAACAGCCAAATGGAAACCTGCATTAGCAGATAAAGTACTAATCATCTCAACTCTAGGACAGCTGTTTTTGTCAAAGACAAATTCCTGAATAAACAGAGTTCAGTGGTATACTCACAAATAGTCTATTCATATGAGAAAACCAATCACAAGAGATCATTCAGGAAAATTGGCAGCGTCTGGCTAAGCAAGTTCCAGGCCTCTGCCTACCTGCAAAGTGAATCATTTGTTATCCCCCCGAGAAGGTACAATCTTCAGCTCAGGGCAAAGGTCAATAGCAAAGCCATGTGATGGAGGCCCACGTTTATGGCTATATGCACTTTCTACCTGGTCCATGAATAAAAAGGCAGAGCTACCTCAGCATTATCATTCCCCTGACCTTCATGAGTAGAGCCGTCCCAGCAGGGGAAAAAAACAGCAGGGGAAGAAAAGGGAAAATTAAAATGTTAAAAACTATATTATAGCTCGTTTGTGACCTTTAAGAAAAAATTAGGACTTGAGAATGTTAGGCTGGGGTGGATACAACAAAGTCTGACAGTTGTAAAGTTATAGATTTTTTTTTTCTGAGTGGCTTTCTACCAAAATTTTTAAACAATAAGCAGACCCTGAGTGTTTCTTGCTGGCTGACAGCAAAGAAAATTCAGAATTTTGACCAATGGTTAACTATTGAAAAACATTTGCCTT
This sequence comes from Tarsius wallacei, assembly GCA_963574415.1. Taxonomy (NCBI): domain Eukaryota; kingdom Metazoa; phylum Chordata; class Mammalia; order Primates; family Tarsiidae; genus Tarsius; species Tarsius wallacei. The sequence continues at coordinate 22,956 of CAUYQG010083358.1, forward strand.
GAATTTCTGAGAGTTCCTCTCTTCTATAAGCTATTTGCAAGGTTTTGTAAAGAGTCAATACCTATTAATAAGATGGATGCTTTAAGCAAAATGCTGCAGATAGAAAGTTATGCAACAGTATTTGTTTCTCTTAAACTTCCATGTTAGTTGGCTTGCTAAGTGATTTCAGCAAGACAAGCAAACATTTGAAGCCACCAGCGTTATCATAAGAATACTTCAAAAAAATCTGTTAGAAATGATGAAAAGTGTCAATATATTCCAACTACCTAGAGCATTCAAATTTAAAAACCAAAATATGATTGTTGTTAGAGCAGTGTGCTGAACCCTGAAGATATACTGCCGTTATGTATAGGATGAAAGATTTTATTGTCCCTAAGAAAGGAGCCCTTAGGTTTTCTAGGTGTCTTCATCCTTGACAATAAACAAACCAGCCAACAAACAATCCACCCAGGATTTTACAACAATTAAGCATTTCTTCTGTTCTCAACAAAATGATCTTTCTACTCGGTGAAGGGGAAAGAAATACACGATTTTTTTTTCACTTTCTTTAACATCTTGGGTAATCAATGTTCAGTTCATGCTGCTTACTTTAATTCTCAAACATTTTATTATCTCTCTTTACTCACTAAAGGGTGTTTTATTAGGTTACCGATATTTTTAAACAGCCATTTAATTTCTACCTTAAAAAAAAAGGTTGGGCCATCACAAACAAATCTATTTAACCTCTAGGTTTAAACTCAGGGTAAAGGTAATTTATGAATAATATTTTTGGATGACATTTTGACCACAAATAAGAAACATCATTAAAGGTCAGTCAAAATTAATATGGAGATTACCAAGTGTCAGAAGTTATTTTGCAGAAGCTACAGAATACATTTGCTATCTGATTTTGTGAAATATCTATCACAAATGAGAAAAAACTTCAGTGGTTTTTGCAGAATACCATTTTCTTAATAGGAAATTGATGAATGACAGCATCTGGCAGGAAGAAAAAAACATATGGTCTAACTAACTGTTTCTATAGAGGTTAAAGACAGCTTTGGAATTTCTCTGGTTGCCGTTTTGATTGACAGACCATCAGATAAATCATTCACTTTTCTTTCCCCCCTCCAATGGTCCCATGTACTGACAAAGACACAAGGGGGAAATCAGCGGTGTGGTGCATGAGAAATTAGACATGCAATGCCCATTAACATAAATGGATTTTTTTGCACCTAATTCTCTGCACACCATGCAAAAAGCTACCCACAGGACATGGAGTATGCATGTTTTCTTGTTCTTTCTATTTATAATTTTTAATTATTAATTTAATATATAATTGCTTTCTTTAGAGAATGAAATGCCTCGTAGGTTATCTAAAACACTGTTTTGGAGTCTTGGGGCTTGATGCTGCAAAAAGATGGGCTGATACTGAAAGATGTTATGGTATGTAATACAAACAATGAAAATTAGAATGAGAGGTCTTAAATGAAGTTAGGCTAATTAAACAATTCTCAGTGTTTAAATTTTTGCTGTCTTCTCCAGGGTATACTGCCAATCATCTCATCTTGGGGGATTGCTCTGGTTCGCCCTCACCTCCAGGCTCAATTAATAAATGTAACCCTCAAATAACTTATCAAATATTTTTACTACGAAAATGAAAATTGTTTTGGTGTTTTTAACTCACTTAATTTATCTCTCTCACCCTTCTTTTTTCAAAGTCAGATTAAATACTCATAAGAGAACAGTGCTAAAAGGAGGCTTGTTTAATCTAATCATCACATCTAGAATCTTTCCTTCCTTACTTGATCAGTTTTAGCCCAACCTTTGTTTGCCCACTTTGAATAACCAGAAACTTACCATCTCATGAAACAGCTAATTCTGTCATTGGACACTCTATTATGACAGTTGACCTTCAAGATGGCCCCAGTGATCTCTGCTTCTGGTATTCATATCTTTGCATGTAGCCTCCACCTCCTGACATTGACCAGGGCCTACCTATGTAACCCAGAAGATACTGTAGAAGTGATGGTGTGTGTCTTCCTAGACTGAGTCACAGAAGATATTACAGTTTGCAACTTGTATCTCTTGGATCATCAGTTCTTGGTGTAGCCAGCTTCCATACTGAAGACATTCAAACAATCCTACGGAGAGGCCCCTATATAAGAAGTCACATGTGGAAAGATGATGAAACCTTCTGCCACTTGTCAGCCATGTGAGCTAGCCAAGATGGAAGTGGATCATCCGGTCTCAGTCAAGCCCTCAGATGACTACAGCCTTGGCCAATAACTTTACTGCAAATTTGTGAAAGACCTCAAGTCAGCTAAGTCACAACTGACGCCCTGACCCACAGAAACTGTGAGATAATAACTATATATTGTTGTTTTAAGCAACTAAGCTTGGGATGATTTTTTATGTAGCATATTTTATAGAGAACATGTAAATAACTAACATGGATTACTTTAAGGTTTCCTGTTATTCCTAACATACTCATTGAAGACCCAGGAATCAATAGAATTCCCTATTCATAGAATTGTAATTTCAAGATGATAGCAAATCTTTCTGAATCTTTTCTTCTCTGAATAGCACATTCTCAGTCCCTTCGATCCTTTAGTTCTCTGCCCTGTGTACTCAATCTACATCACCTTTCTGAGTCAAGCCTTGAGCTATTATTACACTGATGTTTCCCATACCATATAACTGCATTCCTGATTACCTTTTGTCCAGCTCTAAATGCACCTCAAACTCACAGGATCAGAATTAAACACTTCTTCTGTCATTTCCATCTATATCTTCTTCCAAATTATTGGTCTATATTGCCTAAGTACACTGCCAGCCACTCAAATTTTCAAATCATAAACCCAACATATCTTATACTCTTCTTTGTAACACAGAATTCTGAACACATCCTTCCCTTGCTTAAGATTCCTTTAGAATTCTCTATTGCCTTCAGGATAGAATGAATCTAAACTTCTAAGCATGGCTATCAAAGACTTCATAATCTGGCCAGTGTCTGCTTTTTCCAGCCTCTTCTCTCACTTTCCATAACTCACTTCAGTCATATTGAACTATCTGTCAGCTGCTTCATATTCTAGTGCCTTTGCCCATGTTGTTCCATATGCTTTAAATGCCTTTTTCTCACACTGACGTTCCACCTAAAAGAGAAGGTATATTGACTCTTCAAGACTTAACTTCTAACTAAGGCCTTCCCTGTTTCCCTTTTTGCTGTACCATTTCCTCTGCATAATTCTTTAGAGTTATTATCATGTTTTATGTTGTTTATTCATACAGGTATGCTCTACTAATTTGATTTTCTGGAGAGTGTATGTCCTATGTATATTTAGATTTTTTTCAACCATGCAGCTATTCAGAAGTATTTCTTGAGTACTTTTACTTCTACATGCCAGTGACTATTGGTAAGTGCTGAGAATACAGCAGTTAACAAGACAGACAAAAGCCCCTGTCCATTACATCCTAGTGAAAGACACAGGCAGACAGATCAGTATGCTTACAAAAATATGTATACCAGATGGTAATAAGTATCTACCAAGAACATAGAGTGAGGTAATAAGTTTAGGGAATATACATGTTGGTATAAGTGGAGTGTTGTACTTTTATATATGGTAATCAGGAACGTCCTCTCTGAGAAGGTGACTTTTGAATAGGGAGCCAAAGGAAAAATGAACAACAAGTTATAGATGTCTGGGGCAAGGGCATTTCAAGCAGAAGAAAAAAATACGAGGGCCCTGAGACTGGAGAATACTTGGCATACTCTAGGAATTGCCAGGAGCCGAATGTTGCTGGAACAAAGAGGGCCAGAAGGAGGGAAGGTCATGAGGTCAGAGAGGCATTATGGAAGAGACCTGCAATGTCTTGCAGCCATGGTAAAGACTTTGATGTTTAAGCTGTGGAACACAGAGGTCAAAGGAAGGTTTTGAACAGTGAAGCGTTGAGGGTAGATTGTAGGGACAGTGAAGTCTTATTACTATGGATAAACTTTCCTGAGTAATTGACCCATTAAGGGTACTCATATATCAGTTAAATAATGATCTATTATTAAGGTTATTTGGCCAATCTAAATACCATTCTCAGAGTATATTTTAGTAGCTCTATGCCATTTTTTAATTGCCATATTTAGAACTAGACCAAGATATCCAAGTTTAATCTGACGGAATGAAGAGAGATGCATATTCCTTGATGTTCCAATCAATGAATTCCAGTTTTTAAAATTTTTTTGCAGACAAAGGACACTATTGACCATTTGTATCATAGTTAATGAATATTCCTTCTCTGTAATCCTATACTTGCTCAACTGTGTGAGGACAGAGGAGACACAGATAGAGAACTTTTACCTTTGTCAAGTTCATGCTATTTAAAAAAATAATCAGATATTGAGAATATACAACATTCTACTTCAGTTAAACAAATACTTAGTGAGCATCGAATATAAGCCAGTTCTTTTCTATAAATGCCAGATAAGTTTGATATGGTATACCAGATTCTTCATCAATATCCCTTCATAGGCTTGCTTATTTTTGTTTTCCATGTTGCTGAATTTTTAATGCTGCAAAGCAAATAGTTAAATGACTTAATGTTTTGTAATTTACATGACTAGCAATGCATTCTTTAGGCCATTCTACTTGGCATTCAAGGCAGTTAACATTTTCCTCTCTGAGACACAAAGATGCTGAATTGGGGTCACAAACACTGTTCATGCTCAACTTACCTCTCTTTCCTTTACTCTTTTCCTGTCTAAGCATTCAGGTTGTACTTTTGTTCCCAAAAGTCAGTACTTATTTTTCTTGCAGAATGTGTCTGAAAATTAATATTCTATCTCTACTTCCCAATTATATCGGCTGGTTGAACCAAGGGCTGATTGGTTCAGAGGTATAGAACTATTTATGTGCCTCTGGTAGAAACAGTTCTGGGTGTCATCTGCAGTGTTTGCAGAGATCTTTTGTGAGATTCAGCCAAGGTACTCTGAATCCTTCCCATCCTAGCCCCATTTTTCCGCTTCCCAACTAGTTATTCTGAGAATATGTCCCAAGCTGATGTACGTGTGACAGAGGCAAACGCTCTTCTTCTTCCCTTCCTTCACATTCTTCTTATTGACTTCTTGTACAGATTTACTGTTATTAACACTCCTATTCCTATTCGTATGGAGATATATATATATATTTTTTGTTTGTTTGTTTGTTTTTTTGTTTTTTTTTAGTTGGGGTCTCATTCTTTTGCCCATACTGGAGTGCAGTGGCCCGCTACAGGCACACGTTACCACGCCTGGCTAATTTTTGAATTTATTCTACAGATGAGGTCTCACCACGCTGCTCAGATTGGTCTCAAACCTGTGGGCTCAGGTAATCCTCTCACCTAGGCCTCCCAAAGTGCTGAGATTATAGACATGAGCCACCATGCCCGGCAAAGGTAAGGCCATGTTTTAAAACATCTTGCACAGAGTCTTTATTTCTCTATCTAGTCTTCAAGAATCCCAAAGTGAATTTACTTTATCAACTGCTCTAGTTACTCTAAGCAAGCAATTAGTTTTAGTCTGATATTATAAGTTTTTGGTGAAACAATGCCAAGCTTAAGTCATTCTTATTACTTTCCTTAAGCGTTCAAAGCACCTTCCTACAATTTTGGACCACAATCCGAGTGATATGTAGCTTTTCATCTATAAAAGTCAGAATTACATTTTTCATCTACCTTGTGCTTTAGACATTGTTCCTTTCTCTATGATCCCTATTCTCTTAAAATTTGATGAATGATAGAATGTCACACAGAGCATCAATAGATCTGGGCCCTGGCTCCAGCTCTGACATACTCAAAGTGTGTAAAGTTAGACAACAGACATAACTTTTTTGAGTCTCAATTCTATTATATAAAAAAATGAAAAATTAAGCCAAATGTCCAAACATCCATGAGTAAGTGGGTGGTTTAAAGAAGTGTACTGCCTTTACACCATGGAGAACTGTTCAAATATAGTTTTTGTTCTTATTAATTCCCAGCCTTGTTCCAAATATGTTTGAGACTATGCAAACATAAAAACTATAGTCTTAAATAAACAACATGGAAATATGTATAATATAGGCAGAATAAAAGTGTACATATATTTTATCATCATTATACAAAATTGATTAAGCACTTAGTCTAGGAAGGAACATGAAACTCTGAAAATAGATGTTTACAGTAGCAGGATAGTGAGTCATATTTTTACCTTTAATACATTTCAGTATAGTTCTTAGAGTATTTTTATATCACCAATAACATATTAATATATTCCTTTTTGTCAGATAATTTAAAACTTTCCCATCAGCTACTAAGTCTTACTTCTTTGGGAAAGAGGTTACCATTTCCTTCATCTTAGTGTGTCTCCTGCTTGGTCATTTTCTATTTTACTATACATAGGTAGGTGCATATAGATAGAGATAGGTGTGTTAGTGTGATTCCTATTGCTTTTTGTTCACTTTTGCTTCATTTTTGTTAAATTGCATGTTCATATACTTTGTCCAATTTCTCTATTAGTTTGTTTTCTTCCTACCGGAACTAATTTGTGAATTCTGGACATAAATATTTTGCCTATCACATATTTTACAAATATCTTCATTGTGTTTTTCATTTTTTTATGTTCTTTATACATTTTATTAACTTTAATACTGTATGTTATATAATACATATACATTATATAACATGTACAATGTTATCCCATCATATAAAAGTTTAAAACTCTATATAACCAAGTGATGTCAGTGAAAATGGTGGAGTAGGGAGATTCAAGGGCCCATCCCTTCACAGAAACATTTTTAAAAAGTCAAGCAAAACTCTAAGAATATGCTAAATCAAATAAAAAGACAAATAAAAAATAGGAGAGCTTGTGGCATTTTTTTTACTTTGGCCTATCCCCTTCTACAGTTTGGTAGTGGTATTGAAGATGATACCCTTTGTTCCCTGGATGCAGAGGAATCAGATAACTTATTCACAATGAGTTGTGTTTATCTGTTCTAGTCTGTCTGAGTACTACCTGATGAACTGATACAAAGTACTTTGTTTCACCTAACTCAGGGTAGAAAAAGTAGTAGTCATATTTTCAAAAACACTGTAAGGCAAATGAACATCCTATAGCCACCTGAGGCAAAGATTATGGTTGAGGTATAAAATAGAGCAGTGAAAGGCATGGGAGAAAAATCTGGGGAGGGAATTTACTGAAGAAATTAGTATATTTAATATTTCTTGTGTATACTTCGAAATTTAGAAAGCCATATGCATTCCCAGGGGAGGATGCATGCTCAGAAAAGACCTGACAAGACACTAAGCTTTCACCTCTTGCTAATCTCCAGGCTCAATGCAAGCAATAAGTGAAAGCTAAGGCAGAGTTGTAAGTGACCTGAGTATTGAAGGAATGTCCTAACACAGAGTCAACCTGCAAAGAATAGGAAATTATGTTTTTCTCCTTTCTTTCTTTCCTTTTTATTTTCTCTCTCTCTCTTGCCTTCTGGTCCCCTAGGCCTCTAAGAAGAATCTCTGTGATCTGACCTGACAAAAAGTTAAAGAAACAAATATTTCAGACAAAGAATACAGACTTTAAAAATATTTTAGAAAAGTCATTAAAGAAATGAACAGCTACAGCCTACAGCTGTAGTAACAAAAATAACCCTGCGTGTGTGGGGGGGAATCTAATTTTCAAAGTTAATTAACGCATTATAATATTCAGAATGCTAGTTTCAAGAAAGTTTGACTATCTCACAGAATAAATTAATAGAGACTATCGCTGAAGAAACACAGACATTGTACTTAATAGACAAAGATTTTAAATTAGCTGTCTTAAACATGCTCAATGGAGGTAAGGTAAGACAGTGTAAAAAGAGCAATAACAACAAAACAGTAGAATGATGTATGAACAAATAGAGAAAACCAATGAACATAGCACTAGAGATCAAAATGATAAAACTGAACCAAACATAAATTTTGGAACTGAAAAACAATTATCAAAATGAAAAAAATTACTACAAGGTTTCAATAGCAGTTTTGAGAGACAGAAGAAATTCTCTGTGAACTTGAAGGTAAGTCAGTTGGAATTATTTTGTCTTAGGAGCAGAAATAAAAACAAATGAACACAAATTATCAAAGGTTAAGAGAGTTTTGAAATATCAATAAGTGCATTACCATATGCATAATGGGAATTTCAGAAAAGGATAAGAAAAATTAATAGAGAAAAATTATTTAAAAAATATTGGCCCCGAATTTACACAATTTGATAAAATACATGAATCTACATGTTTAAGAGACTTAGTGAACTCCAAAAACATAAGTGCAAAGAAATCCATATCAAGACACATTATAGTTAAATTATCAAAAACCAAGAACAAAGAATATTTTGAAAGTAGTGAGAGAGAAATGACTCATCACATACAAGGTATCCTCAATAAGATTAACAGTGAACATCTCATCAGAAACCATGGAGGTCAGAAGAAAATGGGATGATATTTTAGACCGATAGTTTCAAAAAAAATAAAAGACCTGTCAACCAAGAATATCACATACAACAAATGACAGAGAAATGAAGATATTCCCCAGTTGTAAAACAAAAGCTAAGAGAGTATCATTATAGTATGCCTACCCTACAATAAATACTAAAGGAATTTCTTCAGGCTGAAATAAAAGGGCACTAAACAGTAACTAGAAGTCATATAAGAAATTCTGGTAAAGGTGACTACATGGAATCCAAACTTTCTAGAAATATGGTGAGATTAGATGACCATGAAGATATCTTACATGTTATGGTTTTAAAAATTTATCTTCCCAACTCTGAGTCCATGAATACTGTGATGAGAGAATCATGCTGTTTCTCACAGTTAATGATAAAAAGTAGGAACTTCTAAGTTTCATACTCAATGATTAATTACTTTTCTTTTATTTGTTACTATGGATATAACTGCATTTGAATAAACAGCATAAATATAAAAGCAGTATCCATATGTGGTAATAATTGAAAATTCAATAAACTGAAATCAATGTAAGCATTGTAAAGGTATACTTTCCTTAAAAAATAAAACATATTATGAAAAATGTATATTGCCAAATTCATCAGTTTTTCTCTAATAGCCTCTATAATTTGTGTAAAGTAGCCTTTCTTGTTCTAAGGTTATACAAAATATTTTTTCTAATATGTTCATGTTTTTGTACTTTTATGTTTACTTTTTTTTTAAATCCATAAAGAATTTGGTTTGTATCAGGTGAATGAGCAAATGCTTCCCCCAATATTATAGCTGTTTAACAAATACTATTTTTTGAAAATGTCACCATTCTTATAAGTTAAAGTGGTATAGAATGCTAGCTTGACTAAATTTTTAATATTATTATAGGTCTGTTTCTAAACTCTTTGCTATTGTTAATTACTTATCTTTTCTCATGCCTGGCCTACAATGATTTAATTATTACAGTTTGATAGTATGTTTTGCCATCTTTTGTGACAAACATCAAAATTCTTTAATTGTTTTCTATTTTGGAACATTTTTAAAAATACATATTAAAAATCATCTTGTCAAGTTCTATTGAAGCATAGTTGGGATATGGTTGAAATTGCATTGAATTTTTTTGTTCCTATTAAAATTAAATCTTCATGTCAGTGAACATAATGTCTCTTTATTTATTTACAAAGTAGTATTGAAGACTGCAAGGTCTGTCTTTTTCTTCCTATGTGATTTTGGGCAAATTACTTAACTACTCTGTTGGCTGAGGATTCAATAGTTTAATTCATATAAAGCTTTTGAAAAATGTCCAGCACATTGTGAATACCTGTGAACTACTTAAAATTTAATTTTTAGCTGGATGCAGTAGCTCATGCCTGTAATCCCACACTTTGGGTGGCAGAGGTAAGAGTATTGACTGAGCCCAGGGGTTCAAGACCAGCCTAGGCAGCATGGTGAGACCTCATCTCAACAATAAATCAAAAAATTAGCTGGGCTCAGTGGCTCAGCCTGTAATCCCGCGCCTTGGGAGGCTGAGGTGAGTGGATTGCCTGAGCCCGCGGGTTCGAGACCCGCCTGGGCAACTTGGTGAGACCTCATCTCTACAATAAATCAAACAATTAGCCGGGCGTGGTAGCATGCACCTGTAGTTCCAGCTACTTGGAAGGCTGAGGCGGAAGGATCGCCGGAGCCCAGCAGGTCAAGGCTGCGGTGGCCGGGAGTGGCCACTGCACTCCAGCCTGGGTGACAGAGTGAGACTCCAACTCAAAAAAAATAAAAAAATAAAAAATAAAAAATAAAAATAAAATTAGCTGGGCATGGTGGTGCATGCCTGTATCTTCCAGTTACTTGGATGGCTGAAGCAGAAGGATTGCCTGAGCCCAGCAGGTTGTGGCTGTGGTAGCCATGAATGTGCCACTGCACTTAGCCTGGGTGACAGAGTGTGATGCTGAATTTAAAAAAAAAAAAATATTTAATATAAATTTATGTAATATTTGTTCACAGAAAATAAATCAGGAAGGAAAGTGGAGCCAGAAATCAAGTATTTTTTTTTACTAAGAATTTAAATGTCAATCTGTGGAATGGTGCAGGCAGGATCCCGGTTTTCTAGGCTTTAGTTGCATGTTATGTAGAAGCAACAGGTATGCTCAGGCATCAGCTAGGTCTGGAGCTGTTGCCCTGTTAAGGGTTTTAATTAAGTCTCCTAATTTCCCTTCCTAATAGTACCTACTTGCAATGTTTTTACAAAAATGCAAAATAATAACAGTGCAATAATCATATTTATCAAACAGCATATACCAGATACTTTAGACATTATGCTTTATTATCCCAACAATCCAATGTACCCTATATGTCCCAATTGAAGAAACTGAGGCATAGAGTGGTTAAGTGATAATTTCTAAGTTATAAAACTAGCCAGTACTCTCCATCCCTGTTTCACATCTTTTCATTTTTCCATAAAAAGCAAGTGGCAAAAAGAATGCATAACAAGTGATAAATCTGTGGGGTTTTGTTAGCTATTATTGTCATTTTTCTTTTCTTCTTTTTTTTTTTTTTTGATTTGGAGTCTCACTCTGTTGCCCAGGTTGGAGTACAGTGGCTCACTCATGGCCACCCCAGCATCTACCTGCTGGGCTCCAGAAATTCTTTCGCCTCAGCCTTCCAAGTAGCTGGAAATACAGGCTCGCACTACCATGCCTGGCTAATTTTTTGTTTTATTGTAGAGACGAGGTTTTGCCACATTGTCCGGGCTGGTCTCGAACCCGGAGCCTCAGGGAATTCATTCACCTTGGCCTCCCAAAGTGCTGGGATTACAGGCTGAGTCACTGAGCCTGGCCGTCACTTTTCTCATTATTGAGGTGTGACTTCAACCCTGAGAGAAATTAAATATACACCAAAGAGCAGAAAAACCTGAATGAAAGGAATACCCTGCTTTGGCTTTGACCACACACACCAGCATGCTTTGTCCTTTTTGGTTGATTTCATGTCTAAGAAATAAAGAAATTGTTAAATGGCTAAGGTAGATCATTTCTAAATCAGAGTGAGGGGAGCTTATGAACTCTGATGCTGTGGTCTTCTGTCTTAAAGACACATTAATAGCTTCTGCCAGGAGATACCAGTATTTTTAGTCTATAACAGACTTTATTAATGAGTTTGAAAAAGTCAATTAGGAAAAAAATATAATCCAACTATACAATATAAGTCTGTTATATAGTTGGGTAATTTTAGTTTCTTATTGTCATAGTAGCTAAACATGGAAGCAAAAACATAAACTAAGACATTAGTGCTATGATCTACCATAAAAATAAGATTTGGTTTCACTGAGCATTATATCAATGTGCACAAGTACTAGTCTTATTAGTGGTCTTAGAGTTATAACCTCGTTAAAAATAAAGCAACATCATTTGTTATATTGACCTCTAACCTTATATACTTTATTGTGTATGAAGGGGCTCCAGACTGACACCTAGTAATGGTGAAGTTATTTTCTTTACATAATAGAGAAAAGCTGTGGGTGCTCAATGCCAAGTATGCAAATAAAGTCAGAGAACTTTATCTAATGATTCAAACGCCATGTTGACAAGCTTCAGGTAGACAATTACACATTTACAATCTCATCTTAATGTTCGCACATCATTTAAGCATGAATCTGAGACTAGAAATTGTTCTTAATGAAATCCAAAACCTTTAAACCTTTGAATGACTCTAAATATTGCTCAACTCAATTTTAATTGGGACTAAAGTCAATTTTATTAGAGGCTATGTTTATAGACAATTCAAATTTAGATACTATAAAGAGTTGAAATCATTCAAACAAGTGGTGAGTAAAATATCTTAAATCTAAAAAAAGGAAAAAGGAAAAGAAACCAACCCATATGAATTTTTTTATAATGTTCCATTAAGATGTACATTTTACAAAATGAGGTTAATCACTCTTATAGTATTTCTGGCCCGGAAAGTAAAGCACAGTTGAACATTAATGGACGCTTCTTACGTGTAAACTTGAAATTTCTGACCAGAAAAGTCAAAGCTTCAGAAAACATAAATCTACTTTTTAAATGTAAGCAGACAGATCTTTTGTTTGAAATAGAACTCTTTTTTTAAAAGCTAAGAGAATGTGACCAGTATATTATGCCTTACCAAGTTTAAATACTACAGGCAAATTCTAGTTTTTCTTTTGTCTACAAGATTAGGTGCTTATAAAACCTAAATATACATCTTAGGCAACTATAAGCTGAAGCATCCGGAAAGGAATGCCCCATTACAGATACTGTAGTATGCCATTGTTCGATCATGTCATTAATTTATAATATTTTAAGTATTTTCTATGCTGTTCTTAATGCACCTGGCATCTTATTTCTGATTTTAACTGCTGACATGTACTGGGCGTAAAGTCTAAAGAGCCCACGATAGACAAGATGACTCCTAAACATTTTTCCTCAAAGGAGCTTTCAAAATCAGAGCCCATCAGGGCACAGAAGGGTTTCAAGACTATTTTGGCAAATATCCATTATTTTTCACATGATTCTAGGTTATATTTCATGTACTATCCAATTCCATAAAGTGCTTACATTCACTTGGAGATTTTCCAGAATTCCAAAGTTTCCATTAACCAAAATAATTTAATGGGGTGTGCCAACAGCAATTGCTAGCTCTCCTTGGCTTCTTTCAAGAAGCCAATGACTAATAAAGAGAACACTTCTTTCTATCTCATCACTCTGTCCTACTGCTCCCCCTGCCCCCACTTCCCTCAAGACTTAACTCAAATTCTTTAATTTTAAATATTTGAAAAATAATATTAGAAATTTATTATTCTCAGGAATAACCTAACTAAACACCACTCACACTAGTGAAGATTTCATGTAAATTATCAACTCATTCTCTTAAGTCCTCTGCGTGGATCTTCAAAAGCTTAAGGAGCCAAATGTATGATTCAATTGATCTTTTTCCCCCCAAAATTGTGAGGCTGATAATCATTCACAGCACCTAGTATGCATTATTTTTGATCAAATGTCACCACATTGGGAGGTTGAGTGTGTACATTTTAGACGATCAGAAAGATTCTCTTTGAATCCTGGATTTGCCACCTGTTTGGTCAAGTTTTTTTTAACTTCCCTAAGCCTCATTTTCCTTGTTTGCAAAATGAAAAAAAAAAAGTATTCGCTTTATATGGTTGTTAGGAAAATTAAATGGTGTAATCTATGTAACACATTTAGCTTCTGGAGCATAACTTAAATGTTAGCTCTTATTCTTATGATTTTTAAAAAGTCAGGAAAAAATTCTTACTAATGTCAACACTTGATCTATGGTTTGGACTTAATATCACCTCAAAAAACATTATTTGGGTCACGTGAGACTGTGGTTTCCTGAAAAGCAGGGAAAACTGTTCATTCCTACCTTGCTCTGGTTCTATAGCCCACCACCAACCAACAGGCTAAATATAGTCTTAGATAAAACGTTCACTTGAAGTGATAGTTTCTCATTACAAATGGCATAAATCCCAAACCACCTAGTATGGCATTCAAGGCCTTCAGTGCTAGAACTCTGCAGAGCCTATATTGACACTTGCTCCATCAGCATCTTCGTTTACTTTCCTAATTATAAAGCAGCCCAGTCATTTGTCAGCCTTGACTGCACCCACAAGTATAGAGAGGAGGCCTTTGTTAACCACAAACAATCAGTATAATTCTATCACATCTAATACAGGTTTGGTTTCAGAATTGGAGCATCAGTCAGCTCTAAACTAATAAGAATAGCTTTTCCTGACTGTTGGACTGATTTCAGGGTTGAGTATGTGATATCTGTTGACTAAACTAGAGTTAAGTACAGTTCATAACTTTGTTTGGTTTTTTAGATTAAAAGGATAATGTTTTTGCTTGATATAAAAAAATGAGAAAGCATGGAAACTTGTTCCTCTTGGTAACCCTTCTGCAACAGAGAAGAGAGCTCATTTTAGGTAAACTGATAACCTAGAAGGCAGAGCAGAGAGATAGAAAACAACTGTAGAAACTTCTGTTTTTTTAGTTAATGTTATCAAATTACTGAATCAACCCTTAGCTGTAGAGAACCAACACATTACTTTTTAGCAAACTTGAGCATTCTTTCAGTTATAGTCTAAAGTTTGTGAACATGTAGAGGCACCAACCAGTTCTTAAGGTTTGAAGTGGAGAGGCTAGAATCAGAATTAAGGGCCAAGGTTTTCAATGAGATAAGATATTTACTAACTCAGCAGATACATACCCAAAATTCCTAAGCCTGGCTATGTTGGTTCATTTAGTTCAAAGGTCAGTGCAGACAAACGTCAAACAATATGCAGTCCTCTGTAGTTTAAGTTTAGTTTAAAACAGGAGTCCCCAACCTTCGTTAGGAACTGGGCTGCACAACAGGAGGTGAGTGGCCAGTGAAACTTCATCTGTATTTACAGCCACTCCCCATTATGTGTATTACCGCCTAAGCTCCATCACTTGCCAGATCAGAGGCGGCATTAAATTCTCTCAGGAGCGTGAAACCTATTATGAACTGCGCATGCAAGGGATCTAGGTTATGTACTCCTTAAGTGAATCTAATGCCTGATGATCTGAGATGGATCTGAGGTGGTGATTATTAGCAGTCTCCCATTACTCACAGATGGGTCTATTTAGTTGCAGGAAAACAAGCCCAGGGCTTCCACTAGGATTTTGCATTATGGTGACTTGTATAATCATTTTATTATATATTATAATGTAATAATAATAGAAATACAGTGCACAATAAATGTAATGTGCTTGAATCATCCCAAAACCATCCCTTCCCACCCTGGTCTGTGGGGAAATTGTCTCCACAAAACTAGTCCCTGATGTCAAAAGGAACTGAAGATTTAAGAGAAGAGATTCATGAGACAACTGTGTCAATTGCACTAGAGGAAGGAAATAGTTTAAATTCCTATTGTTCTCTCATTCATTAAACGAACATTTATTTGTTCAATGTCATGCTGTGTTCTAGGTGTGGAATTCATTATGTATGTGTATATATATGTGTGTATATGTGTATATATGTGTATGTGTGTATATATATGTATATGTATATATATTTACCTTCCAACATAGTGTGATTGAATCAGGGCTGTTGGACATTTCTTGACACATGAAATACAGTACACCAAAGTTAAATAATTATAAAGTATTTTAAAATGTGAATGTGATTCTTTGCTTTTTGAAGTCTCCTGCTATTTGTCTAAAATGAAAATATCAAATGATAGAGTTATCCATGGAGGAGATTCTTTAGTCAAGCCAATCATAGATTAAGGGAAATTTTCAAACAAATAGTTGAAGCAGAAGATCAAGATCTATAACTCCATTTTGATCCTTACCTGGGAAAAGTTCTAAGCTTCTTGCTACTGTCACAAACCCTTTCTTTTATTTTTTTCTAAGATTTCTAAGGAGGGCAAGAAAAAAACCCATCAATGTCTTCTCAGTTTCTCTTTACTATCTGGACCCTCTCTTGAAAATCAAACTCCTAGCCAGGCTTGGTGGCTCAGCCTGTAATCCCGCGCTTTGGGAGGCTGAGGTGAGTGGATTGCCTGAGCCCGCGGGTTCGAGACCTGCCTGGGCAACTTGGCGAGACCTCATCTCTACAATAAATCAAAAAAATTAGCCAGGCGTGGTAGCGCGCGCCTGTAGTTCCAGCTACTTGGAAGGCTGAGGCGGAAGGATCGCCGGAGCCCAGCAGGTCAAGGCTTCAGTGGCTGGGAGTGGCCACT
>CAUYQG010083360.1:0-10741 GCA_963574415.1 Tarsius wallacei
TGATCATCCAACGTATTACCACAAGAAAATGACTGACAGTGGTGGGAAACTATGGGGGGGGAGGGATAAGGGAAGGCATTAATGGCAGTAAATACCTGTCTGGGGATGGGGGGACACTCCTTATCAACAAGGGTGCCTGAACGAGACATATTTGTGTACCTAACCCTTAACTGTACCCCTCAATATCACAATAAAAAAAAATTATAAAAAAAAAAATTAGCTCACCTTTTTATGATCTTGCTTGTTAACAAAAATGCTTGGAAAGGGGCCGTTTCTCCTGTGCTTCTGCCTTCTGGACCACATACAAATACATCTGACTGGAGAAAACTAATTTGTATCTAGAATGCTAGCTGCAAGAGAATCTGAAAAATATTGTTGAATTTCCACTTTTTCAAGTATAGGCAAGTAAACTAGAAGGGAGTAGAGAGCAAGGAAGCCTGCCCACTACAGGCATCAAAGCATTCTTGAAAGAAAGATGAAGTCATTACAGATGTAGTAGCCTGGAAGAGTCTGTGGACTCTGGTATCATGTGTCAGCAGCAGATGAAGAGCCAGGTGAGCCACTAGAAAAGGGTTGGTTCCTGCAACCAAACCTGGGCTCTTACTCTTTTTTGCCCTTAATTGAACTGTAACCCACAAAGTCTGTGCATGGGTGCATCTTGTTAATCAACCTGCATTTAAGCTATTAAAGCAAGTTAGTAAGGAAAGCCCCAGCACTTTGGATAACAAAATAGACTGGATGTACAAACTATATTTGTACTGACACTCAGAACCAGGTGAGAGCTATTTAGGGTGCATAATACATGCTTATCATTAATTGCATGACTAGAGTCTTTTTGCTAGACACAGTTTTGTTTTCCAAAATTAGTGCTGAATTTACTAGAGATCTGGATTTACTACTTCTCTTTCAGAACTTTTGCCAATCTCATTTCCTGTCCTTCTGAGACTGGTAAAATCTGAATAATTTTTTTTAGGAACATGGTGAAGATGCAGAGAATGAAGGAGATGTGGGTCACACAGTCATGACCCATTCAAGTACATTCTGGGAAGCTTTACTTTGTGTATTGGTTGGCATCAGGCATTACAGAGAAGTACAACCTGGTGGTTAAGAAAGTATCCACTGGAGGTCAACAAATCCAGGTGTGAATTCAGGCTCTGCCTCTTATTAGTTGTGAGTCACTAAACTGTTCTGACTCTCAGCTTCCTCATCTGTACAAAGGGGATTATGGCACTTTTTTGGTAGGAATGATACCTACAAAGCTGTGGTACAGAGGATGGAGCTATTGTATCTTCATTAATTTCTATATAAAAGAAACTATGCCAAACAAGATATTCTTATAACTAATATTTAAAACCAAATAGTAAAAAAAGGCAAATCCTAACTTAGAAATTGACTTTGTTCCAGAAGTTTAAGTCAGTTCATTTAGCACATGATTCATCATAGGCACAGCATTGCAATTCAACTTAAAATGTAACTGACATGTAACCAAAGTAATAGAAAACAATGCTACTGCAATGCTATTAATTAAAACAGAAACCCAATAGTGAAGACAAAAGTTTTTTGTCTCTGTAGAATGCTGGTACTTGAGGAAAAGCCAGTTTAATTAGGAGGGGATGAGAAAGTGGAAGTTTCCTTTGTGGAGCTTCTGAGAGGGACCTCTTGGAATTTTCAAGGGCTTTCGATGTGGATGGCCTGGTTTTGCATTATGTCTCACTTCATTATGGCACTTGCACTGCTTCAACTGTTATGTGGCAAGCTTGGGATACATTTTTAGTTCCCATATGGAAGAGAAGAAAGAGAAAGAATGAGGGGACATGAGTTTTATGAGGTAACTGAGCAGAGTTGGAAGAAAGAGGGGGAGAAGAAAAGAGGGTGCCAGCCTGGAGATGTGTGGAGCTGTGAGTGGGGAACAGAGGAAGCATGCCAAGTGCCAAGTGCGCCATTCACACTGCGGAGGGAGGGCAGGAGGCCCAGCTGAGCCCTGCTGCAAAGTTCCCCACAGGGGAACTGCCTGGCACGGGAACTTGTACACGAAGGTCATCAAATTCTCTCCTTGAGGCTCTCAGCTCAGGTGCAGTTACCTCCTCTGTGAAACAGAGACCTCAGTCCTGCCTTATGAGCAGGATGGTGATGATCAGGGCAAGGATTGTGTGAAGAATGGTTCTTAAGGGGTGTGATGAAAAATAGGTTGAGCCTGAGTTTGGGAACTTTTCTTCTGTAGAATATTGTTAAGTTTTAATTCTTGCTTGAAACAGAGACAAAGGCTGGAATTTAGAAATGAGACATGTTTGCCTCAAAATATATTATGAAACAAAAGGTAACTTTGAACTTGCCAACTTGATCCAGTTAGAAGATTGTTTTGATATTTTAAACCCTCCCTCCCCCCCGCCTCAAGTAAGACAGAGGAGTTAGACAAATAGTAAATGGCATTCTTCTTCTCTATTCAGGTCTTAGAAGAAGTCAGCCACTGAGATATAACTGCTCCCCTCCCCCAACTTCTTAGGTAAAATTCTTGGGTCTCCCCAAGGACTCAGGGCTTAGTGAGGGAGATTTTACTCTGATGGGCAGGAGCTAGTGGGGACAGTCATAGAGACATGCGTCTCCACCAGCACTTGCCAGAGTTTTCACTGCACAGTCCACTGCAAAAAAAAAAAAGAGGACAAATTGCATAAAATGTTGGTTAGGATGTGAAGAATACATTCTTGGAGAGCGTGTAAAGTGAAACAGCCACTTTGTTGAGAAAAGGTCTGGCAGTTTCTTATAAGATGAAACATGCACTGAGAATTTGTCAGTTCCATTCTTAGGCGTTAACTTATAAGTCAAAAAAGAAAAAAAGAAAGACCCGTACAAGAATGTTTATAGCTGCTTTATTCAAAATGTCAAAAGCTGAAAAGAGCCCTCATGTCCATCTACAGGAGAATGAATAAACAAATTAAGTTATATTTATATAATGGAATACTATTCAGCAATAAAAATTAATAAAATTAAGCTTAGACATTCAACAACATGGAGGAATCTCACAAAGTTACCAAGTAACTACTGCCTGATTCCTTTGATGTGGAAGGCTACAACAGGCAAAACTATCTATAATAATCTATAATCTATAGTGGGGAGAAAAGCAGAAGAGTGGTTGTCTCAGGAGGGGTATGGTGCCAGGATGTACTGGGTAGGAACATGAGAGAATATTCTGGGGTGATGGAAATGTTCTATACCTTAATAGGGATGTGGCTTAAATGGATGTATGCATTTGTCAGATTTCACTGAATGACACTAAACTTTGTACATTTCAATATATATATATACGTTTTACCTTAACAAAAGAACTGTACATGAGATTACCTCTAGGCCCCAAGTTGGAGGATGGGTGGAGCTGGGGGAAAAAAAAGAACTGTACAATCTTAAACTTTAGTTAGTGAAATGCATGCTGAAATGTTTAGAGGTGAAGAGCAATGATGGCTACAACTAAAAGGGATTGATGAGTGAATAGATGTACAGATATGTGAGAAAATAAAACAATTCAAGACTCAAGGTGGTGGGTACATAGGTCTCCACTGTACAATTATTTCAAATTTTCTGTGTGTTTGAAATTTTAGATATAATGCACTGGGGAATACAAGCTATGTGGTCTGGAATAGATCAGCTGGGTCAAGTGGGTTAAAATAAAACATGAGTCTTAGCCATAGATAGGTAGGGCATCTTTGGTTGGCAATATCTTTTTTTTTTTTTTAAATGATATCTCTGGATGTAATCAATACCCCTGGTTCAACCTTGGGTGGGAAAGATGGGATACCAAGAAGCTGAACTTGAGGGCATCTTCTGTAACATCCCCATTATCCATATTCATCCCAGGAGAAAGTATGTGCCTGGGCATTTCTAACCTTAGCCTTTTTCTCTACTCATAGATAGATTTTAAAAACTCTCTATATGTAGGTATGTATGCATCTATGTATTAAGCAATCAATCATATTTTGGTGAAAATGCCCATGTTATAAAATGTTGTGGTTCTTCTTTTAATCATATAGGTGGCTACGGAAGATAAAATAGACTATCTGAAAATTACTGAAACTAGCCCATAGAACCCATACATAATCAATAGACAAATGAGGTAGCGACATGAGCTAACCCTAGCCCAAATCAAGTAACAATATGCCAGTCATCATTCCAGTCACTTTCAAGGTAATGTCTCATTTTATACATATTCGGTGTTAAAAAATATTGCCATTATTGCTGTTTAGATGACAAAGGCTAGTCTACAAATCTTCTGATGGCAAGAGATAGTCTCCAAGTCTGTACGTGCCTGATGGTCCAGGTAAAAAAAGCAAGGTGTTGTGTCTGACTGACATCTGAAATCCTCATGTGCATTTACAAATGCCTTTGGAAAAGTTAGCATTAACAATTAGAAACATTTGATTATCTTTTAAATTTTGCTTCATGGGAAATCAATTCAATAACAATTTAGCTGCTTTTTTCTGTTCTTATAGGCCTGCCACCCAATTACTGCATGGCCTTAACATTTGATTCAACCTCTCTGAATTTCATTTCCTTCTCTATCAAATGAAGTTAACAAGCTTATGTTACAGACGCATGTGCTATGTTTAAAAAAAAAAAGCTCTTCTCTTGTCAGGTTGTCTTCCTCCATCTTCACCTTTGCTATGTTTTCTTTTACAATGTGTGGCTGCATTGTGTATGTGTGTGTATATATATATACACATATAAGAGTCCTTGTCAAAAACTATCATTAAGATGCTCCTTCCAGTTAAAAACAACAAGTTCTCTAGCTTCTCAGCATGTGCATGATTAGCCACACATGATAATTACATCCCAAATGATAATACTTAACTGCAGCAGCATATTAACCTTGTTAAGCACTCACAATAGCAGAGACTAGAGGAAAGAAAAACAAGAAAGCAAATCAAGCTGCCTCGTGTTTAATGTGAAGAACAAGTGGGATTCAGAGGGTGTACTCCACAAATGGAGTGTGGGGGTGAAAGAACTCAATGAAAGCAAACAGATATGGGACATACCACCATCTTTTAAAATCCTGGTCCAGTTTTCAGTTTTATACATGGTGGATTAATAACCACTGTGTGCCCAGAATCCTGGTCATTTCATATGAGGATTTAGATGCAACACTAACTTTTAAATTTTTTATCTTATTTTTAATTTTAGAGTTGTGGGGTACATTTAAGGGTTTGCTACATCAGTAAATTGTATACAGATGAGGTTTGGGCTTCTAGTGAGCTTTTCTCCTCCTGTTAGTGAACGTGGCTCCCATTGGGTGGTTGTGTGCCCCTTATCTCCCTCCCACTCGTCCTCCTTTGGAAGTGCCCAGTGTTTGCTGTTTCTAGATGTGGCACTAACATAATGAGTGCATATGTGATATTCTTTTTTCTGCATCAACTCATTTAATTTTCACAATCATATCAAAGTTAGACAGAAAATATTAAAAGCAATAAAAAAGACAGTTACCATAGTGTGTGAATTATAGCTCAATAAAGATTTTTTTTAATAAATAGCACAGAGGAATGCCAGTAAGACTGAGGACAGACTTTTCAATGCAGTGATAGAAGCCAGAGTACAATGGGATGGCAGTATCAAGTCTTGAAAGAAAAAATACTCAACTTAGCATTTTGTTTCCTGAGTGAAGGAAACATAAAGACATTTTTCATATAATTTGAAAGGATTTGTCACTGAAACAAATGACTAAACGATGTATTTCTGGAAGAAAGAAATTGAAATTAGAAGTAATGAGAACAAGAAGGAATGATGAACAAATAAATGGGTTAGCATGTAAGTAAATATGTCTGCAAGGGTGGCACAAAACAAACAGGAACAGTAGTAAACATGACTAATACTGGGAGTACAACTGCAAAGTGAAAATAAAATTCTAGGCAGAAGTTACATAAGGATGAGAAGGGGAGATGGAAATCAAAGAATGCTAAGGTTCTTATATTGCTTCATAGGAGGGGAAAGGCTCCAGATGATTTTTGACAAGCCTGCCAAGACCATTCAATGGGAAAAGGATAGATCGTTCATTCAATGAATGGTGATGGGAAGAGTGGATATCAACAGGCAAAATAGTGAAATTGGATCCTTACCTAATACCATAAATATTGATGAATTCAAAATGGATCAAAGACCTAAAACTATAAAACTCTTTGGTGAAAATAGAGGACAAAAACTTTATGACATCAGATTTGGAAATGATTTCTTGGATGTGACACCAAAGGCACAGAAAACACAACTAAAAATAGAAAAGTTGGACATCATGAAAGTCAAAAAATTTTGTGCATCCAAAGACCACAGAGTAAACAGGCAACTCACAGAATGGGGGAAAATATTTGCAAATCATATATCTGATAAGGAATTAATATCCAGAATTTATAGAGAATTCCTAGAACTCAACAACAGAACAATCTTATTTAAAAATAGAGAACTAGAATAGACATTCCCCCAAAGAAGATGTGCTAATGGACAACAGAGAGTATGAAAAATGTTCAATATTGCTGATCACAGGAAAATGCTAATTAAAACTTCAGTGAGATATCATCTCACACCTATTAGGATGGCTACTATAAAAAAACACAGAAAATAACAAATACTGATTAGAATGTGGAGAAATTGGAACCCTGGTGGAAATGTAAAATGGAATAGCTTCTGTGGAAGATAATATGGCAGTTCCTTAAAATATTAAAAATACCACATGGGCCAGCAATTCCATTTGTAGGCATATGCCCCAAAGAATTGAAAGCAAGGTCTTAAAGAGAAATTTGTATGCCCAGATTCATAGCAACATTAATGACAATAGCTAAAATGTGGAAGCAATCTAAATGTCCACTGAGGAATGAATGGGTAAGCAAAATGCGGTATATACATACAAGGAAAACTATTGAGCCTTAACAAGGGAAGAAGATTTTGACACATGCTATAATGTAGATGAACCTTGAGGACATTATGCCAAATGACATAAGCCAGTCACTACAAGACACTGTATAAATCCACTTATATGAGGTACTTAGAGTAGGAAAAATCCTAAAGACTGATAGTGGAATGGTGGTTGCTATGGACTGGAGGAGAGACAAATGAGAAGTTATCGTTTAATGTAGAGTATCATTTTTTTACAAGATGAAAAGAGTACCGGAGATGGATGATGGTGATGACTGCATAACACTATGGATGTACTCTTAATACCACTGAACCGTATACTTTAAAGGGTTAAGATGGTAAATTTTATGTATATCTTAACAGAATGTTTAAAAATTTGAAAAAAAAAATACATTGGCAGGAGATCGGAAGTTACTGTAAAACCAGTTTGCAAACAACCCATATAAGAGTTGGGTTTAGACTGATGTTGCTCCTAGGGAAACAACACTAGTATTCAAATTAAGAGATTAGGAAGCTGTACATATGTGGGAACAGGGAGCATATGGGAAATCTCTGTACCTTCAATTTTGTTATGAACCTAAAACTGCTCTAAAAAATTAAAGTCTATAAAATATAAGATACTTAGAAAATAGAAGATAGAGATGTTGATTGATTTTGGACATTAAACCAAGTGTACATGTTAAAATTATGATCTAACTTTCAAACCAATGAAGGGAATAAATGAAAATAATGTAATCAATCAATTAGAAAGTGGAGAAAATATTTTTTAAAGCATAGAAAATGAAGGATAAATAGAAAGCACAAACCAAAACAGTAAATATAAATCAAAATTTATCAGTTGTCATAAGAAACGCAAAAGGACAAAAATTATTATGTAAAAGATAGATGTAAAATTAGACTAAGATCTCTCTTTTCCTCCTAATCTTTCCCTGTTCCCCTTCGTCAGACTCTCTCACACACTGTAGTTTATACTGGGCTTACCTAGCTTTATAATACATAAGGAAAAAGTACTAATTACCAACAAATTGAACTTAGCTCAGGAATACGAGAATGATGTAACATTAAGAAAATATGCTAGTATAATTCACTATATTAACTGATTCATGAGAAAATATTATAATTATCTCAATAGATGCAAATAGAAGCTTCTGATAAAAAATAAAATTTTTGAAAAAATTATTATTATCTCAATGGATGCAAATAGGTGCTTTTGGTAAAATGCACTATTCATCACTGATAAAAAATCTTAGCAGATGTGCAACAGAAGATGTGTTAATATAGACTAGGCTATGATATAATAACAAATAAATCCTCTCCCAGTGGTTAAGACAGCAAAAGTTTATTTGTTTCACATCAAATGATAGGACTCTTCTCTAAGCTATGACTAAGTCATATAAGTACTTTCCATTTAATGAGGTGATAACTTCATATGCAAATATGGCTTCTATTGTTGGCATGGAAGGGGAAGAGACAGCAAGGGAGATTTCTTACTTGGGTAGAGGTGGTTGAATATAGCCATGATGAAGGCGATATTTATCACTTCTCATATTACATTTTTCAGAACTCAGTCACATGGCCCAGGCAACTCAAATCTGATGGGAAGGCCACACCCTTAATTTAATATTTCACCTGAATTAAGCATTCCATTACTCACCTTTGTGGCACAAAGCCTTTTAAAATCCATCTTTTACTGTTTGAAGGTCTGGAAGCGATCAGCTTTTCCATTCACAAAACGTTTTGAATTTCTGTATTTTCGCTGCACACTGGTCAGTTCTTTTTCAAACTTACCTTGTCCCCTCCCCCCCAAATGAAACCAATACTACTGAATGTACACTTCAAACATTCTGTTTTTCAATCTGTTTCCTTAGGCATATGTTCTTTCTTTCAAGTTATAGCTGATGGCAGTTTTACCATGACATAATATGGATTATGGATCTCCAATGATATTAGTTTCTGCATTACCTGGCACCCATCTTCTAGGCCAATGCTCATTTTTCTTCTTTTTTAAAAAATGATCACACATTCTAGTTCAGATTACCAATTACCATGTCAGTCACATTTTGTCAGGGAGATAGAGAATATTCTAGGTATGTTGAATAGAAGTTGTTTACCATAGGGTTTAAACATTGGAAGGCAGCAAAGATCAAGAGGACTATTTCCAGGAAATTCAGAAGTAAAAGGCATCACAGGAAAGAAGAAAATATGGTCGAAACTTTGTGAACACAGAAAGAGTGATGCTCATAAGGTTCTTTGAATACTATGGGCAAAATTTCTCTGTTGTCATCTGCTAATACCTGAGCATGCCTGCAACTGGTCCTAGAGAGTTGTAGCTCCCTCTTCTTCTACATTCTTCTCTCATACAAATAGCTTTCATTAATAAAATCTAGCTAGAACCTTGCTAGTAAGCAATTGGGGCAATGTAGTTTTAAGGCTTTATGCCCCTTTATTGCAGGAAAGATCCTAGAGTGGTGGAAATGATATTAAACATCGATAACTAATAATGTGGCACAGAAAGGAACTTGCTTAACTTGATAGTGGACATATTAAGGAACTCTATACTAATCAGCGTTCTTAATCATAAAAATCCCATTAAAGACAGGAAAAAATACGAATTCTCACCAGTATTACTTTTATTTATATTAGGCTTGAGGTTCAAGGCAGTTCAGTAGAATAAGAAAAAAAAATTTAAGGTTAAAATTAAGACATGAAATTGTCATTATTTATTGAAAATGATTATCTACATTAAAAATACAAGAGAATCTATAATTGTAATGTTTTCTATACAAAATCAATTGTGTCCTAATACATTAGCAACAATTAGAAAGTAGAGCTTTAACTATTCACAATAGCAAAAACATGGGACCAACCATGCTGCCCATTGAAACTGGACTGAATAAAAAAAAAAGTGGTACATATACACAATGGAATATTACTCAGTCATAGAGAAGGACAAACATATGGACTTTGCAGCAACTTGGATGGATTTAGAGTCTACCATACTCTGTGATTTGTCACAGAAACAAAGAACCACATATTCTCACTCATAAACGGACCCTGAACATTTACCGTAATGCTCTAAGAAAGGGATTGGCAGTAGTGGGATACTGCCGGGGTGGGGGAGGGGGGCACAACATCAATAAGGGTACCTGACCTCAAACCAGGCAAAATGGGGATCAAAGGGAGGCCCAAACTTTACATGTACAATGACCAGTTGTATACCTAATCCTGAATTGTTACCCACATCTTTAAAATAAAAAAGAAAGAAGATAGAGCTTTAAAATACTACTATTTACAATGGCAGCAAAATATCTAAGATACCAAAAGAAAACATTAATAGAAAACAAAAAAGAAAATTATAGAAAAAATACAAAACATTTTGAAAGATGCAAAAGGAAATTGAATAGATAGCTGTACCGTGTTCATTGATAAGACTATTCCATATTTTAAAAACAACAGATTTTTAAAAAGTAAATCTATATGTTCAATACAATCCCAATCAAAATTGCAATTAAAAAAAAGATATTTCACTTTGTTTCGTTTTTTACAGAACTTGACAAGTTAATTCTAAAATTCGTATGCAAGAGCCAATAAAACCAAGCAAGAGCTTAGGATAACTAAGACAGCTTTTAAAAATACGTTAGAGGGATTGCCCCAGAAGATATCAGGACATTATAAAATGTTGATAATAGCCGGGCTCGGTGGCTTAGTCTGTAATCCCGCGCCTTTGGGAGGCTGAGGTGAGTGGATTGCCTGAGCCCGCGGGTTCGAGACCCGCCTGGGCAAGCGAGACCTCATCTCTACAATAAATCAAAAAATTAGCCGGGCATGGTAGTGCGCGCCTGTAGTTCCAGCTACT
>CAUYQG010083364.1:0-12558 GCA_963574415.1 Tarsius wallacei
GACAGAGTGAGACTCCAACTCAAAAAAAAAAAAAAAAAAGAAAGTAAGAAGGCTTGGCTTTGCAGGGTGTCTCTACATAAAGTGATTTGGCCAAATCTGTGGCTTTCAAACTGCTCCCTAAGGATGCCTTAAGGAGCAGGGAGAGCCAGGCTCGGTGGCTCAGCCTGTAATTCAGTGCCTTGGGAGGCTGAGGTGAGTGAATTGTCTGAGCCCGCAGGTTCGAGACTTGCCTGGGCAACTTGGCGAGACCTCATCTCTATAATAAAAATCAAAAACTAGCCGGGCGTCGTAGCTCGCGCCTGTAATTCCAGCTACTTGGAAGGCTGAGGCGGAAGGATTGCCGGAGCCCAGCAGGTCGAGGCTGCGGTGGCCGGGAGCGGCCACTGCACTCCAGTCTGGGCGACGGAGTGAGACTCCAACTCAAAAAAAAAAAGAAAGAAGAAAATGGGCCGGGCTCAGTGGCTCAGCCTGTAATCCTGCGCCTGGGAGGCTGAGGTGAGGATTGCCTGAGCCCCCGGGTTCGAGACCCGCCTGGGCAATTTGGCGAGACCTCATCTCTACAATAAATCAAAAAATTAGCCGGGCATGGTGGCGCGCACCTGTAGTTCCAGCTACTTGGAAGGCTGAGGCGGAAGGATCGCCGGAGCCCAGCAGGTCGAGGCTGTGGTGGCCGGGAGCGGCCACTGCACTCCAGTCTGGACGACGGAGTGAGACTCCAACTCAAAAAAAAGAAGAAAAACAGATATCTTTAATAGTAGGTGTCACTTCATTTAATCACAAATGTCCAATATTCCTGGCACATAATAAATACGTTTTGCCAGGTGCAGTGGCTCACACCTGTAATCCCAGCACTTTGGGAGCCTGAGGTAGGAGGATCACTTGAGTCCAGGAGTTTGAGACCAGCCTGAACAACATAGCATTCAAAAAATATAAATAAATAAATAAATAAATAAAATAAAAAAATTAGCCGTGCATGGTGGTGTGCACCTGTAGTTCCCAGCTACTCGGGAAGCTGAGGCAGAAAGATCGCCTGAACCCAGAAGGTCAAGGCTGTAGTGAGCCATGATTGTGCTACTGCACTACAGCCTTGGTGACAGAGCGAGCTCCTGGCCAAAAAAAAAAAAAAAAAAAATTTTTGCCATTGCTCCCTAAAATAGGTCCATAATTCTTGTCTAATCCAGGTTTAGAAAATGCCCTAAGTCTTAATTCTTGGAGACCTAGGAGCTAGCTTCTTTCGAAAATCCAAATCTCTGGTTTCAACTGATGCCCCTCTAGATACTATTATTATAGCAACTAGAAAACTAGTTTTTGAGATGGTGGTTTAAAGGATACTGTGATCAATAGCAGTGATTTAGTCTTAAAAAGCAACTCTTTTCTTCCTTATGGTTCAGAATTTGAGATTCCTTCAAAGTAGATGAAAGGATCGGACACTGGTAGTTTCTGGCCCAAGGTCCCAGTGTGGAGATTGTCTTGCAACATGGTTCTCGTCCTTTCCAGATGTGCTCATGTATTCTTATGTATATCTGTGCTCATCTATTCTCATGTGCTGTTGAAAGTAAAAAGTTTTATTGAAATCCTCTAAAACCTGAGATTGCCTTAAGCCAACTTCTGTGAAGTGCTCCTTCTGGGACATTGGCAGCAACTGAAGGACTCTGGGTGTCACCAAGTCTCCTTTGTACATATCCAGTGGGGGAGGTGGCCAATATGATGCACAGAATGATTGAGCATTTGTGAACATTTGGACCATGTGTCATTCTCCATCACTCTGGCTTTGAGATGGGGGAGGGGAACAGATCGGTCAATTCCAGGAAGTAATTTGCATTTCCCGTTCTCAGATTTGCAGACAAGGTGTAGGCTATTCTTTTTTTTTTTTCCTTTCTTCTTTCTTTTGTAGAGACAGGGTCACACTCTGTTGCCCATGCCAGAGTACAGTGGGTGTTACAACCATAGCTCACTGCAGCATCAACTGTCTGGGCTCAAGTGATCCTCCTGCCTCAGCCTCCTAAGAAACTGGGACTATAGGTGTGTACCACCTTGCTGGGCTAATTTGTGTGTGTGTGTGTGTGTGTGTGTGTGTGTGTGTGTGTGTGTGTTGTAGAGACAAGGTCTCACTTTGTTGCCTGGGCTGGTCTTGAACTCCTGGGCTCAAGAGATCCTCCCACCTTGGCCTCCAAAAGTGCTGGGGTTAAGCTATTCTTGCCCGTGCTCCTGGGGACCATGTGGGCTGCTGATCTGCCTCTGCTCTGAGACTCAGCTGACACACTAGCCTGCAGCTCCTGTCTTTCTGAGGCTGGCTGGTGGCACTCCAGTTTACGGACTTGTCCCTGATGTGGTTGCCGCTATTCCAGGGGTTTTATCATTCTATCTCAAATACCCTTTGTTCTTCTGGTTCATTGCAGGTTCTTCATTGTCTTGGGCCCTAATGTGAGCGCCACCAAGCCTCCAATTCATGTTCTGAACTCATGTAGAGATCGTCTCTCTTCTTACGACATCGGTCTTTGCCCTAAACTCATGGAATTCTCTAAGATGTCTACGCTTCCCTTCCCAAATTGATGTGTCTAGTCTTTCCTACCAAAATTATTCTCAACTATTATCCACTCAAGACTAGAATGTATCGGCCTTATTTATTCAGTTTTCTCTTTAATAGAGTCTGGACCATCTTGTATGTTCAGAAACAGATGGGTATTCATTGCACACCTGTAAGAAATAGTCCCTGCTGCCTTGCAGAAAGTTCAAACCTGGCCGAATTTGGATAACTTCCTCTGGTTGAGGACCAACTTCCTTTGCTCCTTATCACCCTCCACCCTCTTTTAACAAGTATTTGAGTATCTACTACATGCCAATCATTGTGAAGAAGCTGAGAAACAGCACCTAAGACACACATGGTCCCATTGTTGTTGAGAGTAAGGGGAGGAAGATGAAAACACAAGAAAATATCAGGTGGTGGTTCAAGCTGAGAAGAAAATAAAACAGACTGGGAAAATACTTAGATAGAAAAAGCTTTCAGAGGTGACCAAGCTAAGACTGAATGAATAGGAGCCGGCCATGCCGAGATTCTGAGACGAGCCCCTCGTTCAAAGGCCCCAAGTAGGGATGAGCCTAGAATACCTGTTCATGAAGTCAAGGGCCCAGAGCACAGTGATCAAGGGAAGAGTTATCGGAGATGAGGTGGACTGGGATCAGCTCATGAAAGGGCAGTGTAGGGAGTTTGAATTTTCTTCTAAGCTCAACGGGTAGCCGAGAGAGGGATTTTAAACAGGGGAGTTAACATAATCAGATTTAGCACAGATTGGAATTAGGATGGTAGAAGCAGGGAGACTAGCTGGGAGGCAACCATGGTCGTGTGGGCAAAAGATGGTAGAGGCCTGGACCCAGGTGGAGCCAGTCTACCAAAGAATTAGCTGTGGGTTGTGCTTGAGACTGTTCCGGCCCAACGTGCTGGTGAATTGGGTATGGGAGGACAGGGCATCCTCCTGTCACAGCCTATCAGGGCTCCTCGCCACCCTGCACATATGTCCTGTACAGAGCTCCTTGGACTCTGCCATGGGAAAGGCTTCCATGTCTGTCAACCAGCCTACCCTAGTCATCAAAAACCCAGTTCAAGCCAAACTACCATTTTAAAATTTTTGAGTCAGAGTCTCACTCTGTTACCCAGTGGCACACTTAATGGCTACCACAGCCTCGAACTGCTGGGCTCAGGTGATCCTTTCGCCTCGGCCTTCCAAGTAGCTGGAACTACAGGTTCTATCATGCCCGGCTAATTTTTTTGATTTATTGTAGCAACAAGGTCTCGCCAAGTTGCCCAGGTTGATCTCGAACACTTGGGCTCCCAAAGTGCTGAGATTACAGGTGTGAGCCACTGAATCAGCCCCCTCCCCGACCTTTTTTTTTTTTTTTGAGACAGGGTTTCACTCTGTTACCCAGGCTGGAGTGGAGTGCAGTGGCAATCTCAGCTTACTGCAGCCTTGACCTCCCAGGCTCAAGCGATTTTCCTGCCTTGACCTCCTAAGTAACTGGGACTACAGGAGTGCACCCACCCTGCCCAGCTAATTTTTCTATTTTTTGTAGAGACAAGGTCTCACTTTTTTGCTCAGACTGGTCTTGAACTCCTGGCCTCAAGCAATCCTCCCACCTCAGCCTCTCAAAGGCCTGGGATTACAGACATGAGCCACCATGCCTAGCCCACATGAATTTTCAGAGGTTTTCCTTATCACTGAAGCCCAGTGATAAGGGCTTCAGTGGTCCTTTTGCTGCTCCCATGGTGCTCACAGCCAACTGGACTGGTGTGGTGATGCTAATGGAAGTTTACTTTCTGGGTCTGCTCTCAGATCCACTGTGATCCCTTTAAGGGTTTAGAGCCCCATGATTTTAACATACTAACCCACAGACTGAGCACTGAAAAATCTCATATTGTCCAACCTGAAGGTGATTTATTTCTTCTAGTCAATATGCCTACCTTAGATGCTCCAGAAGAGAGGCTGAGAACATTTAAGTACCCAGACAAAGACACATCTGTGAGTACAAAGCAGCTACCTCATTCTATCAAGGACCAGTGTGGTACACACATGGTTGAAATGCATCAAAATTGGGGCAGAGAAGATGGAGTGATAAAGTAAATATAGCAAAATATTCATTTACATAGGTGCATGAGTGTTCACTGGACAGTTCTTTTATTTCTGTATGTTTGCAATTTCCATAATAAAATACTGATGGAGGATAAAAGCACATGGACTTAGAAGTCAGACAACTGTGGGCTCAAATCACAATTTCCATGGGACTTTGCAACTAGTTTATTTCAGAGCTCCAGTTTCTTCATCTATAACATGGGACTGTTCTCTACCTCTGAGGAGCTGGATGGCAGCCCCATGGGCCAGGCGCATAGATGCTTAACTGCAGCTGCTGTGTCATGGAGGCTTACCAAGGAGCTAAAACGTTGGCATACAGGTATGGCCGACAAGCCTGCCTTGCAGAAATAGGGCCTGGAACTGAGAAATCCAGACTGTCATCCTTGCTGCTAGGATGAGCATAAGGGCCAGGAATGGAGAGCCTATGGAGAGTGCGGATTCTAACTCTTGCACTCCTGGCCTCAAGTGATCCTCCAACCTCAGTCTCCCAAAGTGCTAAGATTACAGGCATGAACCATTGTGTCTGGCCTCGATTCTAACTCTCATTCAGCTTCTCTGGTCGTGTAGTTGTCTGGCTGTAGTTCCGTGTCCTACATCTCTGTATCTTTGCTGACCTATCCTATAAGGTTAGCTCCACCCTGGGAATCTGAAAGGCAGCTTAGGAGAGGAAAGCACATGGTCAAGCAGCCAAGATGGTTAGGACACCATCTGCAGCCAAATCCCTCTTAGAGTAACCTGTTCCAACAAGCGTGGCTGCCTAGATTCCAAGACCACCGCAAGTTAAAGGAAACCAATGAGAACAAAGGAATTTAATCCTCTGTGTGGACAACAGCAGGAACGGCCAGTAGTTGAGAAAGGTACAAAACCCGCCACAGGGAGGGCCCGCTTAGTGACGGGGCAACAGTACAACCAACTTAGTAGGCCCCAAGATGATCCTGCCTTGCCATCCTACTCTGTGATGATCCTTTTCCAAGCAAGAATAGCTTGTTTAATCAGAAGTACTTAATATATAGTGATTTCCTTTAATGACTACTTTAAAAGTCTTCACTGTAAATTTTCATCCATCCAGGAAGATTGGGTCATTTCTCCACGATTCTCAATACTATAAAGTCTGTGAGTTACTGACTAATATAAGGAGAGAGTTTTTTTGTTTGTTGTTTGTTTTTGTTTTATTTTAGAGACAGGGTCTTGCTCTGTCGCCCAGGCTGGAGTGCAGTGGTGTGATCATAGCTCACTGCAGCCTTGAACTCTTGGGCTCAAATGATTCTCCTGCCTCAGCCTCCTGAGTAGCTGGGACTGTAGGTGTTCCACCACACCTGGGTAAGTTTTTGTCTTTTTTGTAGAGATAGGACCTCACTATGTCGCCCAAGTTAGTCTCAAATTCCTGGTACCATGTGATCTCCCTACCTTGGCCTCTCAAAGTGCTGGAATTGCAGGTGCAAGCTACTGCACCTGCTTCTTCTTCTTTTTAAATTTCTCTCAGTCTGTTGTCCAAGTCAAACTTGAGAATAAAAGTGTGAATGGCCTATAGACTGATTTCATTAGCAGTGTAAATGGTCACGGAGCCTAGGCATGGACAATCCCCTTGCAGCCCCCAGTGCTATCAGCGGAAGCCCAGCTCATCCAGGAAGCAGGCATGCTCTTCAGGAACTCAGCATCAATGAAGATGTGCTCAGACTCAGGGCAAAGTGATGCTTTGCCGAGACGTCTTTACAGCTGAGAATCCTGGCCTTTTGAGGTTGTGTATGACCTTCCTTTACTTTGAGAGGAAAATGGAATCATTTTCTAGATGTGGTGTAGTAGGAGAAAGCAGAAGAGGTAAGCAGAGATGGGATGATTTACTTTGTGATCTTAACTCTTTCAGCCGATCACATCTGTAAAAATGAAATCAGATGCATGTTCAAAAGGCTAAACGTGATAGTTTAAGGTAGGATGCTATGTGTTCTAAGTGCTTCAATTATTTCTTCTTCTCACTGGCTGAGGCGGCAACAGCAGATTGTGGTCAGCCTAGAGCTCCGGAAGGCCAAGCAAGATGAGTAGACCTTAAAGAGAGGGTATATCAATGATTTCTCCCCTGACTCAGCTTCTGAAAAACTGACCAAAGGGATATTGGTCAATACATAGCATTTAGAGTGTTGTGTACAAAATACATTCTTAGCAAATGTCTCTGGCTTGAAAATGTTGAATAGATTCAGAACCTGCAAACTCTAATTTAGGGTCTTTAAATAAACGAGTGAAGAGATCATGGTTTAAGCTAAACTGCCTTTGTCAAAAGGCTAAGGGTCACTACTCTTGAGACTGCGAGCCTGTAGGGAGGAAGGAGGTACTATTTCTTGTTGTTGTTGTTGTTGTGTGTTTGAGTTGGAGTCTCACTCTGTCGCCCAGGCTGGAGTGCAGTGGCACGCTCAGGGTCACCGCAGCCTCGACCTGCTGAGCTCAGGCGATCCTATCGCCTCAGCCTTCCAAGAAACTGGAACCACAGGCACACGCCACCATGCCTGGCAAATTTTTTTATTTATTGTAGAGCCGAGGTCTCGCCATGTTGCTCAGGCTGGTGTTGAGCCCCCGAGTCAAGCAATCATCTTGCCTCAGCCTCCCAAAGTGCCGGGATTATAGGTGTGAGCCACCATGCCCAGCCAAGAAGGTGCTATTTCTAATTGAAAAATTCACTTGCCTACCCCTAAGCCTGGGAGCTCAGGAAATGAGGGTTTGTGAAGGTTATTTCTCTGTAAAGGCATCTAGTCCCTGGACATGAAGTCTTTCCTGAGACTTTGAATGCTGTCCTCTGTCTTCCCGTCTCCATCTATCCCAAGCTCACCAAATGCAGATCCTGAGTTGACTTCAAGGTCCATTCTGTTTGTGTGAATCCTGAATGCCCTGGCCAGAAAGTTTTCCTTCTTAGATCATCAAGAAGGAAAACTTGCATGTCTACTGTCTGTGTCCTACCTTAACTACATGCACCCTTTGTGCCCTGCTAGGCTGAGAGCTCTTAGAGGGCAGAGACTGGTTCAATTTTGCCAAGTGGATCCAATGATACATTACCATTCACCAAATGAAATGGATACAGTCATTCTCTGAATCGCCATAGGAGTCTGAACCACATCTCTAGTTAGTTTCATTTGTCTAGAGTAGTCCCCAGATTCCGCCCCCCAAGGAAGGTATGAAATAAAATGATGGGAAAAAGTTGTTTTCCTTTTTATCCTATGTAAGCATTTTTTAAAGTTAAGATATAATTCACATACTTCAGAATCCACCCTTTAAAAGTATATAATCAGTGGTTTATAGTATGTTCATAAGGTTGTGCAACCATCACCACTACTAATTTCAGAACTGCAAATAAAAACCCATACCCATTAAGCAGTGGCTCCCCCTTCCTCATTCCCTGCAGCCTCTGGCAAACACTAGTTTACTTTCTGTCTCTATGGATTTACCTTTCCTAGACATTTTATGCAAATGGATTATACAATATGCAACCTTTATGTTACCTTCTTTCACTCAGCATGATGTTTTCAAGGTTCATCTATGTTGTAGCATGGATCAGAACGTCTTTCATTTTTGACCGGATAATATTCCATTGAATGGATATGACAAATTTTATTTGTCATTCATTAGTTGGTGGACATCTGGGTTGTTTCCACTTTTTGGCTGTTATGCTTAATGCTGTTATTAACATTGTGTACAAGTTTGTGTGTGGACATACGTTTTCAGTTCCATTGGGACTGTAGGAGCAGAATTGCTGGGTTATATGTTAACTCTATAACTCTTTTTTTTTTTGAGTTGGAGTCTCACTCTGTAACCCAGACTGGAGTGCAGTAGCACGCTCCCGGCCACCACAGCCTCAACCTGCTGGGCTCCGGGGATCCTTTGGCCTCAGCCTTCCAAGTAGCTAGAACTACAGGCATGTGCTACCACACCCGGCTAATTTTTTTTGTTTTATTGTAGAGATGAGGTCTCACCAGGTTGCCCAAGCGAGTCTCGAACCCATGGGCTCAGGCAATCTACTCACCTCAGCCTCCCAAAGCGCTGGAATTACAGGCTGAGCCACCGAGCCCGACTAACTCCATAACTCTTTGTGGTAGGCTGAATAATAGCCCCCTAAAATGTCAACATCTGATGTCCTGAACCTGTGAATGTTACCTTATGACAAAAAGGACTTTGCAGATGTGATTACATTAACAATTTTGAGATGGGGAGATTGTCCTGGATTATCTGGGCGGGCATTTTCTCATCACAATGGTTCATACAAGAAGGGTGATGGAGGGGGTCACAGCAGCAAGCCATGTGATGATAAAAGCCATGTGATGAAATTAGCATGGTGTGCTTTGAAGACAGAAGGAAGGGCCACAAGTCAAGGAATACAGGTGACCCCACTAGCAGCTGCAAAGGGCAAGGAGATAGATTCTCCCTTCAGAGTCATCAGGAGAAACCAGCCCGGTTGACGCATTGTCTTAGCTTAATGATGCTGATTATGAAATTCTGACCTTCCAAACTTTAAGAGAATAAGTTTGTATTGTTTTAAGCCACTAAGTTTGTGGTAACTTTTACAACACCAATAGGAAATTAATATGCTGCCAAGCTGTTTTCCAAAGTGGCTACCCCGTTGTACATTTTTACATTCTTATTGTCCATTTAAAATTATAGCCATCTGATGGTACAAAGGGCTATGTTGTGATTCTCATGTTTTTTTCTAGTGACTAATAATGATAATCATCTTTTTGTGTGCTTATTAGCGATTTGCATCTCTTTTTTGGAAAAATGTCTTCAAACTCTTTGCCTATTTTTTAAAAAATCAGCTTTCTCAGGTTGAACCTTTGAAAGTCAAGTAATTTGTCTTTTTATTGAGTTGTAAGAATTATTTCTATATTCTAGATACTAGATCCTTACCAGATATATGATTTGCAAATATTTTCTTCTGTTCTGTGGGTTGTCTTTTCACTTCTTTGATAGTATCCTTTTTAAAGAAATCTAGATTATCAATTTTTTTTATTTGGCTGTTTGTGTGTTTTGGGTATCAGATCTAAGAATCCATTGACTAATCTAAGATCACAAAGATTTATACCTGTGTTTCTAAGAGTCTTATAGTTAGCTCTTACATTTAATTCTTTGGTCTATTTTGAGTTAATTTTTGTAAATAATGTAGGTAGGGGGCCCAACTTCATTGTTTTGCCTGTGATATCCAGTTGTCCCAGCACCGTTTTTTGAAAAGATCTTGGCACCTTTATCAAAAAAAAAAAACAAAATCAACTGATCATAAACATGAGGGCTTATGGTGGACTCATTTGCTTTCATTGATCTATATGTTTCTCTTTATGACAGTACAACGGATACTTGATTACTGTAGTTTTGTGGTAAGTTTTTAAACTGGGAAGGGTGAGTCTTCCAACTTTGTGTTTTTCAAGGTTATTTTGGCTATTCTGGATCCCTTGTATTTCCATATGAATTTTAAAATCAGCTCATCAATTTCCTCAATAAGGGGAGCTCAGATTTTGATTGCATTGCATTGAATCCGTAGAACAATTTGGGAGTATTGCCATCTTAACAACGTTAAGTCTTCCAGTTCATAAACATGGGATATATT
Organism: Tarsius wallacei; assembly: GCA_963574415.1. Lineage (NCBI taxonomy): Eukaryota > Metazoa > Chordata > Mammalia > Primates > Tarsiidae > Tarsius > Tarsius wallacei. The sequence goes on from CAUYQG010083364.1 coordinate 10,204, forward strand.
TCCAATTATTTAGGTCCTCTTTAACTTTAGAAAACAGTTTTCAGCATATAGGACTTGTTCTTCTCTCATCACCACTAGAAAAAAAGAAAAGACTTGCTCTTCTTTTGTTAAATTTATTCCTAAGCATTTTAGACTTTTTTATGCTATTGCAAATTAAATTATTTTATGAATTTTGATGCTTCAATTGTTTATTGCTAGTGTATAGAAATACAATTGATTTTTGTATATTGATCCTGTGACCCAACTGAACTTATTAGCTCTAATTTGTGTGTGTGTGTGTGAATTCCTTAGGATTTTCTATATACAAAATTATATCATTTGCAAATATCGTTTTACTTCTTCCTTTCCAGTCTGAATGCACTTTACTTTTTTTCCTTGCCTAATCAATGTATCTAGAACTTCCAATACCATGTTGAATAAAAGTGACAAGAGTAGACATATTTTGATCTTTGGGGGAACCTTTCAGTCTTTCACCATTAAGCATGATGTGGGATTTTTGTAGATGCATTTATCAGGATGAGGAATTTCCCTTTTATTCCTAGTTTGTTGGAATTTTTTTTATCATGGAAGAATGTGGAATTTTGTCAAATACTTTTCCTGCATTTGTTGAAATGGCCATATGAGTTTTCTTCCCTCTTTATTCTCTCAAGGTGGGGAATTACATTGATTGGTTTCTATATATTGAACCACCATTGCATTTGTGGGTCAAATCCCAATTCATCACAATGACCAATATGTTCACCATACATTTCATGGGTTGACACATTTGGCTTTGTAATATTTTGTTGAGGGTTTTTGCATCGTAGTTATAAGGGATATTGGTATTTTTTTTTCTTTTTTTGTAATGTCTTTGTCTGATTTGGCATCAAGGTAATACTGACTCAAAGAATAAGTTAGAAAATTCCTTCTTTTTTTTTTTTTTGAAAGAATTTGTGAAAGATTGGTGTTATTTTATTTTATTTTTTAATGTTTAGAACGACCCACCAGTGAAGCCATCTGGGTATATACTTTTCTTTGTGGGGTGTTTTGTGATTTCTAATTCAATCTCTTTACTTGTCATAGGTCTATTCAAATTTTCTATTCCTTCTTGAGTCATTTTTAGTGATTGTACATTTCTAGCAATTTGTCTCTCTCATCTAGATTATCTAATTTGTTGACGTATAGTTGCTAATATTTCCCTTATCATTTTTATTTGGGTAAATCCAGTAGTGTCTCTACTTTCATTTCTCATTTAAATAACTTGAGTCTTTTCTCTTTTTTCTCTTGGTAAGTCTAGGTAAGAGTTTATCATTTTTAGTAATCATTTTCAAGAACCAGCTTGTGGTTTCACTTTTTTTTCCTATCTTTCCATTCTCCGTTTCTAGCATTTATTTCTTTGCTCTGCTTGTTTTGGGCTTAATTTGCCCTTATTTTTCTAATTTTTAAAGGCATAAAGGTAAGTTATACATTTGAGAGCTATCTTCTTTTATAACATATGCATTTATAGCTACAATTTCCCTCTGAGCCCTGCATTAGCTGCATCCCAATAGTTTTGGCATGTTGTGTTTTTGTTTCATTCATTCATTAAAAATATTTTCTAATTTCCCTTGTGATTTATTATTTGACACAGTTATCTAAGTGTGTTGCTTACTTTTCCTTATGGTTGTGAATTTCTCAACTTGTCTTCTGTTGTTTCTAATTTCATTCCACTGTGGTTGTTGGAGGACATATTTTGCATGATTTTAGGCCTTTTACATTTATTGTGATATGTTTTATGGCCTACAGACATTGGGAGAATGATATAATTTTGAAAAGTATGTGTATTCTGTTGTTGTTTGGTATAGATGTCTGGTTAATTTGTTTAAATCTTCTGTTTTCTCACTGATATTCTGTCTAGTTGTTCTGTCCATTATTGAGCATGGGGTTTGAAGTTTCCAACCATTATTTTTGAATTCTCTATTTCTTTAATTATGTGGATTTTGTTACATGTGTTTTGGGGCTCAGTTAGGTGCATAAACGTTTATAACTGCCCTATCTTTTTGATGGATAAACTAACCCTTTTATTTATCTCTAGTAACAACTTTTGTCTTAATGTCTATTTTGTCTAGATTAGTATACCTACTAATATTTCTCTTTTGGTTACTGTTTGAATGGCATATTGTTTTTAATCCTCTTTCAATCAATTTGTGTTTTTGAATTTAAAAGTATGTCTCTTTTAATTATAGTTTATAGCATATAGTTTTATCATGTTTTCTAAGCCTATTTTACCCATTCCTGCTTTTTATTGGGACTGTTTAAGATATTTACTATTAAGACTGTTTAACCAGCCTGGACAACTTGGCAAGACCTTGTCTCTGCAATAAAATAAAAAATAGC